>JAOTQE010091584.1:0-14692 GCA_025631205.1 Nesometra sesokonis
TACAGTTTATCAATGAATATAAAGTATAAGCATAACACATCAACAACATATACATGTGATATGTATCCACCGACAAAATTTAATAACTGTTAAATGTTTTTATCGTATTTAAAATTTGGCTAAAGTCTTTATTTGGCGAAAAAAAATCGGTCATCTTTCGCCAATTTGGCGAAGGAAAATGACCTTAGCGTGTACTGTGGTACTGTGGTAGTGGTACTGTGGTGAAATCATCAAAATAACTCAAAATCAAGATTGACTCTTTGTCAAAAGTAACAATTTATCTCATTTAGGTCAGTTATTGGATAATTATCGGCATAGAATCGGCTAATTGTATAATTTTTTTACGCCAGTATTGGTTAAACACTCGTTTCTGCAGCACTTTCATCGTATACATTTTTTATCGCAATAACTAATATAATTTTTTGCATGCGGAAACAAGTCTTTGTTTACTTGATTAAAATTATGATAAATTAATTAATTCTAAGCTATTACTTTTGCTTCCCAATTTTTCTTGCAGAATCTAAACGAGCAAACTCTGTATCTCCGGGCACGCCGTCACCGGGCCCATCACAACGCAATCACTTACCTAACCAACATTCACAATCAGCCGCTGTACAAAGGGTTGTATCATCCTCTCGTTCACCCTCAGTAGATAAACCAAATATTGTAGATAGTAAAATGGAAGACAGTCAAGAAAGTAAGTTGTTTTAACAATAGTTATTGTTAACTTTATTCACTTAACCCTAATAATGAGCCCTTCACACAATAAACCATACCAAACACCACATATTTGCATTGCTGTCAGCACTGCATTTATTGAAGTAATCCTTCACACTCAACTGCAATATACCACTGCAATGCACATCACAATAATAATGTGTGACCAGCCTAATACTACTTACACAAGGAACCAGTGCAATAATTAGCCAGATACGAAAACCTCAAAAGAAAAAGAAAAATGTATTTTGGCTCCAAGTTAACTATTCCATGCCAATCTGGCGCCGATTCCTTACCTCTAAGACCTACACAAAGACCACAGTTCCTTTATTCCCCAATGCCACCATCATTACAAGGCAAAAGCGTGTGGATGATAACAGTGCCAGCGTGAAGTGATTAAACCCATAGAGCTTGCCCTCAGTGCTCATTAACCATGATGTAACGTGAATAATTATATATTATATATACTCTCAATCAAATATATTTGGGTCATTCCATGTCAAATCAACCAATGCCCCACTTGTGTCTCAGATTTATTGCATATTTTTTCCAAAAATTTTCCAACTATTCAAATAAACAAAGCCAAAATTTCATTTCATTTGAATAGTTGGGGAATTTTTGAAAAAAAAGGAATAAATCTGAGACAAAAGTGAGTGTGACATCTAGGAATTTGGTTAATTTGAAGTGGAATGACCCATTTACCACTTCTATAACAGGCTAATATTTTCAGTAAGTATAACAACATAATAGTTAATAACTTTCTAATAAACTATTTTCTATTTCTCAATTTCACATTGCTTTATCAAATTATATTTGATAATTTTATGGATGAAATAAATCCCATGACTTGTTTCTAATCAAAACTTGGTGAATGTGCACCTGAAGACAATCCCTTTCAGTGTCTTGTCTGAAAGATCATGTGCTATTAACTTGTATGTTAACACCAGCCAAAACACAAGGGACTTTTGATGTATTCAAACTGAAGACGGGCAAGTCTAGTTCATTGCACAACTGTGACTACCATCAACTTAGCCAACTGAGCTAAATACTACTCAAAATATATGCATTACCATACCAAATCAAGTATAAGCCCACCAAACACTTGTTTTGTACATACGATGGTTTATTCTATGCATTTTAGAAAACTTAGTGCAAGTCCACCCATAAACAGATGGTGATCCATTTTCAACGTTATCTGCACCACGCACTGATTGGGATTCTATGTTCAATTTAATAGGATTGTACTAGGGTGTATATCTGCACCACACACTGACTGGGATTCCATGTTCAATTTAGTAGGCTTACACTAGGGTGTATATCTGCACCACACACTGACTGGGATTCCATGTTCAATTTAGTAGGCTTATACTAGGGTGTATATCTGCACCACACACTGACTGGGATTCCATGTTCAATTTAGTAGGCTTATACCAACATCTTCATGGTATCTAAAAGTTCCTTTGTCATTGCAGGGTTATCAAATCCTTCACCATTATCAGCAGCATCTGTTTCTGATCTCACATCTCCTGTGTCTCATATGTCGCCAAGGCAACAAACGACAACACCTTTATCAACGGCTGTGAATGCCACATCAGAAGTATCACCTGATAGTAGAAGGACAGATAGTAAAATCAACTCAAGCCCGTCATCTATAAGGTATGTAGTTAAAGCTAATTATTTTACATTCCGTGTCACATCCAAATGGGAGTTAAACTTACAGGACATGCCTTCTAACCCAAGTCCCATAATAAGGTCATGACATTGTTGTCCTAAGAAGTTGGAATGAACGGATCAAAATCAGGATCGCTGCATTAAAAAGTATCCATGTTAACTGGCAAGCTACATCGCCTGTCCATTATTTGGTGCATACTTAATGCACTTGCCAGTTGCAATCCATGTCCCCACCTGTGCAAGTCCTAGCCAGGGATGTTATTAGCAAAATTGGAAAGTGTAAGGCCTACAATGCAGGCATCCTTTACACATACAATCCCTGCTACTTTCTGCTGGGAAATATGTTTATAGTCCTGGTAGTATGCCCTACTAAGTTGACTAGATATTAAGGACTAAATAAAACGCCTGTACTTCCAGATATTCAGTTTTTTCCATGACGTAACTACAGAGTACGAAATGGGCCACAAGAATAAACATGCGTTTTGAATGCAATTTGTTTACATTACCACATTGATTCCAGTATGAAGGCTTTCATCATTTCAGATATTCCATGAGAGAAAATTTTTTAACAAAATTGTGTTTCTACAAATTTTAAATTTAATTCATTTATCAAACTAAAATTTCCTTCATTTTTCTATTAATTTAGCATGCCACTAAGTGTATGTTCAGACTCAACGATTAAGTGGAGCATACTGTACATGACGTACGATTATTTTTGTCTGAACTTGCCTGCGATTAGCGCAAGTCACTAATCCAGACCATAACTTATTCTTGCTACAAACTCCAGATTAGCATAAGTAATGGAGCTACGACTTGTACACTTGAAGGATTTTGACCTTGTGTCATGGTCGGTATGGCCAATCAATTACGGATGACTGGTCATTGTGTAATCACTAGCCGCAATTTCAAAAATACTTGTTATGCTATGCTTTGTAACTGAACACCTTGGCCGTTAAGCTGCAGATTATGTTGAACACCTTGCTCATGCTACAGGTCGATTTAAGCTGTGAATCTAAACATACCCTAGTTTATGTGCTTGATTTCAATCGCAAGGTCCTAGGTTCGAAACTAGCTGTGCTCCAGATTCTTTAAAACTACCTAACAGCACCACTCATCGGGCATCATAATGGAAACTGGTTTAGAGCTGTTGGATGTGGCACATAATTTAAACAAAGAAGTTTAGAAGCTTTTTGATAAAGTTAATATTCTTGAAATTTTAAAATAAAGATTGTCGTATTTATGTGTACCATATAATTTATCTATTCCCAAAGAGAAAATTTGATAAATTTTAATTAATTGTAGTTTAATTTTAAGTGTTTAAATAAAGGGTATAATCAAAGTCATATTTCTGATTTATACCAAATAGATCATAAAACGGCAATGTTTCTGTGATTAGACACTGTTTAGCATAGAACTCTTAGTCCAGAAATGCTTTTAACTTAAAGATATTTGCATAGAACATGGTCTTGCAATCTCAGATTTTGCAATTATTTATTTTTTGAATAACATTTCATTAATGTATATTGTATTCATATATTGTGTGAGAATCCCCAATATAGCTAAGAGTGACCGACTGCTTACTGGTTCGTGCATTTGTGTATAAATCATGTTTATGTATCCTTTCAAAACTGGTGATGCTGAAACTTTTAAAGTTCTGGTAACACAAGACGACAAGCAGAGAGATTCATACGTTTATCAAGGACTTCACAAACTATGATCTATGCACCAATACCCCTTTTACACTGGCAAACGAAATGCAATCCAGGGACAATCCCACAACAATTGTGGAACGTGTTCCCCTTTACAAGTTCAGACATGTGGAACGAATCCGCTTTACTACAGCGGAGTCCGTTTTTCACTGCTAATAATCTAGTTTACGCTTGTTTACAAATAACTTAACAGACATAGGGATTTTCCCCTTTGTCGTCTGTTTTTATTTTCTGGTACTTCAAAATATAGACAAATCACTTCTAAAATTAAATATATCATCCAATAAAATATTCTACTATTCATATTTATTACAACGGTGATTTACAAATAAACTATTTGTTCTATCAAACCTACTGTCGAGTAAATTTTTACCCAACGGATGAGGATGATAAACCATTCCAGAACTTGAAATTGGAACCGTTTACTGTGCCACTCCAGGTTCGTCCCGGGAGCGTCCCGGAAAGGGTTGAAGCTGATTGCATTCCTCTTTACTGTCACTGGACGATTCAACCTGCAATCAAGTTTTACACCGTTTACACTACAAATCGCTCCCTCAATTGTACATCCCACAACTCTCAATTGTAGGACGATCCCGCAATTGTGTTGGCAGTGTAAAAAGGATACAAGTCCATTGTACATAATGGTTGTAATTTCTCAATAACGTGTGCACATTTTCTTCAACAGAAAATCAAGTCCAACAACCGTAGACAACCTAAGTAAAGCCAGCAGCAGTAGTAGTAATAGTAATACACATACTGTAATAGATGAACCAATTGTGACCAAGCCTCTTCCTCTTCCTACACTTACCCCTACTCTAAATCAACATTGTGATTCGAAATTGATGTCACATGTTTCTGGATGGCCATCTGAATATATCGAAAAACAGGCAAGTGCCGTATTAAATTCAATTTTTTATTCACAAATTACGAAAAGGAGCCAGAAAATTGCTTGTGCAAATCAATGCCTTACTCCTAATCTAACATAATCTAACATACTTAATTCACAATATATTAAATTAATGTTTAAGTACTCCTTAATAAAAAAAAATCAACAGAAAAAAAACAACTACAGTGAAATCTACTTTTTACCATGATTTTACGGTTGCTGGAATATACATACAAATACAATGATTGATGATCATTTTTAGAAATTTTAATCGTCAAAAATTATTTTGGCAAAAACGAATTTAAATTTTGAGGAAAATTATATTTCTTTCCAAAAGATTACTTTGTTTTAAACATTCTAATAACCAAACAATTAAAGTAATTTAAAGCCATTTTAAAACAATCAAAAGATTGATTTTTTGCTAGGCTTAAGATTATAAACACTGAATAACATAAACCAAACTATAGAGGGCTCACTCCCACTCACTTCCCAAACTTTTGTGGAAAAAGCCTGGATTTTTAAGACTGTTAGTTTTAGAAGAGTTACTTTACCATTATGCTTAAAAGAACAAGTGGGATTTTACAAACTATACTAACAACATCTGGTGGACCATTTCATGTTTTCAGTAAAAAAGTCGTATACAAAGTGCCATTAAACTGTTTAAAGCCCAGTACTTAAAAAAAATCATAAAGTCGCAAGGATTTTTTATTTCACTTTTTAAATATAGTCAATTTTTTATCCACAGTCTCGCAAAATTAATGATGAAAGTCATCTATTAGCAGCAGAATCAGCATCACAAGTGTCTGTAGATTTAAAGTATGCACGTTCATTAGTACGGGCATCTGAGATTCAAGTTACTTTACAAGAACAGAGGTAAATTATTAATTATGATATATGTAAACATTAATAATTTACTGAACTAATGTACTGACTAACTATGAGTAAGCTTTGGTGCTGGAAATTGTCCACTATGTATTTTCTTAGATTGTTTTAACCATTTAATTTTAGATTAGTTTGTGAGAGATTTTCTCATAGTTTTCCATACATTAAACCTTAAATGCTCATATCTTTAGTTCTACTTATCGTCACCATTATCAATTTAAAGTCTAAATTTTAGACCCCCTTCGCATACTTACCTATTCTAATCCCCATTTGGGGCTCATACCTATTTGTTTGCAGGGATGTAATTATGCAGGGAGAGGTGGGCGGGGCCACCCATCCTAAAAATGTTCCACCCACCTTAAAGCTTATTTTAAGACCATCCACTCAGCCTAATTTCAACCTGCCACCCACCCTAAGCCTCTGAAAAAGGTAAAAATACTGTTTTTAGTCATCATGCCACCCACCCATACATTGTTGCTGGCCGACCCTTGAATTTTTCTAGCTACATCCCTGGGTTTGTATTAAGCAATTTGTTTTTTCAATTTTCCAACTATGAAAGCCATTTTGTGGTGAGATGCCAGTTTTGCAAATTCAATGACCTACGTCTCCACTAAGGTTCCCGTCATATAATTTGATTACTTCATTATCCCTTTAGTTTCAAATCTACCCCAATGGCAATAAGACGAGTACATTGGGCAACCTTCTACTTTTTTTCTAAAATATTTTGAGTTTTGTTATTAAGTGCACTTGGGTTTATTGTACTAATACTTTACTCGTCTTAAAAGTTTTTCTGGAGTTTTTTTTAAGTGCACTCGAGCTGATTTCATACCATTATACAGTTGAACACCTCAATTACAAATTTACAATATTTTACAAACACCATTCAGCCAAATACATCCTTAAAATAATGGCTGACAATGCATCTCAGTCATTTTTGGTAACTCTGTTTTTGTTTAACTTCCATATTCATTTAAACAGCACACTTCAACAACCAAGAGAACAACATAAACACATACTTGTTTTTCAGGCCTTATTTTATCAGCTTTCATGAGTATGTGATTTACAAACTCATTTACAAACATCTTCCAGCCTTTGGGGTGTGGAAATGAGAAGGTTAAATGCATTATCTAAAAAGGTTTATTTCAATAAATAACTTGCATTTTTTATGTATGTTGTTTGCTTTTAGATTACATTTTCTACAGCAACAAGTGAAAGAATTAGAACGACTTAAAAGTGAAAATGCATTTATGTCGTAGCAGATTAATGATGGAATTGCCTCATCGTTTTTTGATGGTTACAGCCGTTTAGCATACCTCTTGGACAAACCTTTTCATCAAAGGCTCACAAATATTTTAACAACATAGGATGTTGCAGTAGAAGCTAATAGATGAGGTGTTGCTCCATGTATGATCTAACAGGTGGAAGATTTTGATCACTTAACTGTATGGCGTTGGATCAGATAGGCGGTTGTCGCAAACTTCAGTGGAATTCTGATTGCTGCTGTTGCGAGGAGAGCTGGGACATGCATATTTAATGCCGAGGATTTAATCTATATGTTGTGTGTATGATTTGTATTCTCCTTATAACATTGACCAGCTCAAACTTCTGAAGGGATATTATTTGTTATAATTCAGTTTTTCTACCCTGAAATTTGAAGGGAAAACTTTAAAGAAGAAACTAGATTCGTAGGATTATTTTTCGTAATAATCATTATTTAATCTTATTTTTCAAAACAAACTTTTTAAATTTATTTAAATTGGCCAATTTAATTTATAGAGCCTGATGGTGCTTAATTTCGCAACCAAGCGCCGTGTTTAAACTATCAGATTATCCACCAATGAAATATTAATAGATTTGAATAATTAAAAATTAAACGCATAATCTGCATATCCAGGTAGTTGTTTATTAAAAAATGGAGTATAAATTTGGTAAATTGTGATGCTAAATTGTTCATTGAACACAAAAATAAAAAAATATATATTTATGGATGAAATCTTGTAGGTCTACATATTGGTTTAAGGTGTCTTAGGTTTAATATTAATGCACTCGCAAAAAAAAATCGTCTATATCTTGTATTACCTACTGTTCATTGAGGTAAGTACCTCATCAGGGGAATCACTTCGACATGGTTTTCACTGCTGCTACCATTTGTAAGCTAATACGGAGTTTATGCAAGAAACAGAAACGCTGTGGTCAACGGCATTTAGGTTAAGCCCCACTCATAATCGCACTATGTCTTGTTCTGTTTTCAAGGGAATGGCAAAGTTGAATATTTCCATTCTAATGTAAACGTCAACAAAATGAGGCTAGTCATGGCAAACCAACCAAGATGTCGCACAGGAAGGTATTGAGAAATAAGCAAATAAACAAATGGGAATATAAACAAATACAAAAGAAATTTGTGTAGATTTGTGCAATAACTTCAGTTATAAATGTCCAACTTTGATGATAGACCCCTCATTTTAAAGCTTGCGAAAAGTATGGTATTAACAATACCTCAATTTTCGTACAACTTGGTGGTTTTGCCGCGTCATACCCCAAATATATGTCCTTATGACGCTAACTCCAAAGTCATAGAAACGGTAATAAAACAGTAGAATGGATGTAAGATAGATGAGAACATGAGTTTTGATCCATGATTGAAATACTGTGTTTTTGCAGATCTTTTATTTATTAAATTAAACTTTTTTAAATCAACAATGAAACTTTCGGTATGGTAAAATAATGTGTTTTAGTTGGGAGTAAGGTGTAATATGTAGGCTAGTACTTCGTGATGCATAAGCCATTGACCACAAAATGCTGCACTGTTGCGTAAACTCCTTATTAAGGCTAAACTGGAAAGAACATGTTCCCATCAATTTCAGTTTTTACTTATTAAACCTCAGTAGCTGAGGGGATGGAAGACTTATAAGTCCCCATCTTTTTTTAATTCAATAACTATATGAATGTTGTGTTCCTATTATATAATTTGTAACAAATTTCCACTATTGGTAATCAATAATTGTGGCAAAATTGAATTGAAAGTTCGTCTTAAATGTTGGTTAGATTTATTTTATAGAAATGTTGGTTTTCCTTCAGTTCAGTTGCTTTGAATTTTACTTGAAAAGTATTTGTTATAAAATGGCTGATTAGAAAATTATTTGTGCCTATAGAGACGGAGATATTATGAAGTTTAGAAAATGGTACAGAATGATAGGTTGGCCCAAGTATTCTCATACACCAATAAACGCATATTTTTAAAGTAAGTTATGCTGAAAGCCTATGATTTTAAAGGCTGTATCTCACTAATGGAGACGCCTCAGTGACATCTCCAACTTACAGTCGCGGAGATAACATCTCCCCGACATCCCCCAATAAGTTAACGAGCACTTTAACGAAAAGTTGCGGGGATGTTGATTTAAAGTCTAAAAGTAGTCGCTGCGATGTGTCCGAGATCTTTTATGCCGGGCACTCCCAGTGTCGTGCAATGGTCGTGCACGACTACACCGTAGCTCCCTCTGTGTGTGGTTGCCAGATGCGATGACAGTCTTCTACTTGTTGGCCGACTGTTCTTTCAGTGATTCAACAGGAAAATCACTAAAACAGTTGTTGGCCGACAAGTAGAAGACTGTCATCTCATCTGACAACCACACACACAGGAGCGATGGTTAATCATGCACGACCATCGCACAATACCGCGAGTGCCCGGCTTTAGTTGCAGCAAGTCTCCGAGATGTTTCAGGCTGTCTTGGCGACATCTTGGCAATGTTTCCAAGTAGTTGGGACATGAAATCTCTGAGATACTTCCGGGCAGTCAAGGCAACTTGGTTGGCAATTTGGTTTGGTCTCCGTACAGTTGCCGAAACGTCATTGAGATGCAACTGATGAGGACGTTATTGAGACATTCCAAAATTCTTGAAAAATATTTAAATTAAAGTTCAAATTTCTTACCTCTCCTCGGAGAGTCTGTAATTTTTAGGAGACTTCTCTAAAACTAGCAAAATCTGCTGAGATCTCCTTTACATGCACAAGCGGAATGAAATGGTTAACTCTCCCAATACCAACCTTTCAGAAAACCAAATTTCCAGTAATCCGGACCAGAGTCCCAAAATCATGAAACCAATGTAAACGGAAATAAATTTTCTATAAACTGTACAAAATGAATGCCATGAAAGGGCTTGGTTTTAGGAAAGGTAACTTTAAGGCCGTGTTTCTGCAGGATTATCGGATTATCCGATAAAATATCATCCAATCAAATCAATTTAAAAAAAGGAACTGCGCAAACTCAATACAGATCATAATGCATTGAGAGTTCACTAAACTGGTTATTATTTGGCGATTTTCCTTTATCTTTTTAACCTGGTGACACCGTGGTTAAATCATCTCAAAAACAAGATCAAGGTTGATTCCGTGTCAAAGGTAAAAAATTATCGCATTTAGGTCAGTTATCGGACAAATTATCGGAATCAAATTTATTATGTCAGAATAGGTTAAACGCCTTTTTCTACAGCACTTTTATCGGATAATTTTTTTCTGTGTAAACATGGCCTAACACATGATGAAAGTTTAGTATATATCATTTGTATGGTACCTACATTCAACTCTCAGTAGTGAACAAATGGAGAATCAAACTTTATTACTCACAACTCAGATAGTGATAAAACTTGTACGACTGTGTTATTTTTTCAGTGAAGCTCAATCCAGACTGTCAAATTTTACTTGACAAAAAAATTTGTACCCATGTGGCAGAGCCAATCCAAATGAGACATAAGTCGAAAAATTGAGTTATGGATTATAAAACTACATGTTGTTACCTTTAACATGCAAAAAAAATCAGTTTCATACGATGTTTTCTTGCGAAGTTATGAACAGTCGAAGTTAGAACATTTAAAATAGAAGTTTGAAAAAACTACATTTGAAAATTGTTTTATCAGTATACATTGACTGAGCAAGGTCATTTTTTTAAAACATTTTTTGATCATATATCTGAAAATTATTAAGGTAGTATTAAAGTTGAAGGTATGAACTCTATATTTTTTAAATAAAATAAAATTTGAAAAATTGAACATTTTTAAATTTCTGCCTATTGTGGGAAAACTAGCATTTGCGACTTGTCTCATTTGGCTTGGCTCTGCCACATATATGGTAATGATATACCCATGTATGGTATTGATTTGATATCATCATCACCAAATATAGGCATATTAAAGGTTTTTTTTGTCATTTGATAGTCTGGACTGAGCTTAAGGAATCATGTTAAATTTATTCTTCTGTAGTAAAGCAAATAGTAAACTTTGAATTAAAAATATAAATGAAACAAACCAAATCCGCCATCTGTTAAAAATATGATTTAAGGAACCCACAATGCTGTTACTTAAAAATTGAACAAATGAGGCAAGGCATGGCAAAACCACCAAGTTGTCCCACAGGAAGTTTTTGAGAAATAAGCAAATAAACAATACAAAATATAAACAAATACAAAGGAAACTTTTGCCTGTTTTGCTCTATAACTTTGGTTATAGATGTCTGATTTTGATAATTGACCCCTCATTATAAAGTTGACAAGTAGTGTAATATGGTTTTGATATTACCTCCATTTTTCAATTTTGCAACAACTTGGTGGTTTTTCCATGACATGCCTGAAATAGAGTGTGAACACTGCAATGTTCAATAATTGGTATGAGACTTGATCTACAGTCACTGCAGTGTTCAATGAATGGAATTTCATTAGTTTGCCTAGTACTTGTCATCATCACTCCTGATGATGACATAATATATGTCGAAATATTGAATCCTGTCACGATGGCATGTATCTCATTGCTTGGAGTATGTATTATACTTGCTTGTCATTACCCCTACAAGTTGATATTTGTATTACTGCAGACCATTTTTGACATAATCCTCTATCAAATTGGTGTTTTTTTTTATAAATGGATTACCAGATTACCATTCCTGATGATGACATAATTTTATGTCGAAATATTGAATCTTGTCACGATGGCGTGTATCTCATTGCTTGGAGTATGCATTATACTTACCAGATTTGTGTAGTTAATTCAAAGTTAACATAGGTGCATTATATAGGTTACTACTGTTATTTTATTTAGGTGCATTAGTGCATTATTTCACTGGTTACAGCATACACCCCATGCAGTAATTCTATATGGGACATACTGTGGAAACTTAGGAGTATACAGTCATGTTCACTTATGGTTACCATAATTATTAATGCCATATACTATGGTTTTATCCATGCATTGATTTGTATCTGGGTCTGTTTGCAGTTTTATAAAATTAGCATCAAAATTGTGTAAAATGCACCAGCCCTTACAGTTTATTCTGCTTTATTACTGTTAACCGTATCTTGTATGCATTCTTACATTAAGTTTATTTTAAGTACACCGAGAATGGCATAAAAATTTATATTCCTCGTAGACCATGTGTAATTGTTGACTGCAAAACCTGGCAATATGTAATATATGCCATGTATGTTATTAATTCCGTAGTAAATTCCTGATCAGCGCCGACACTTGCATCAGATGTAGATTTTTTTTTTTAATCCTCGGTACAAGAGTTCTATTTGTAGAGAATGGGTGATTTAAAAGATAAAAACTGTAAATATTTATTTTGGCTCAGAATCGAATGAGATTAGTCAATAATGCTATTTATCTATATAGCAGCTATTAAAAATGGGTGAATATAGGGGATGTTAATAGTGGGAGGGGTACAAGTTACCATGACTCTCATTTAGTTGGGAGTGGTGTGGAGGTGGTATGTACTGTACTACCAAACTGTGTTAGTCCCTACACCCATACCAGGTATAAATTGATTAAAATATAAACAAGGTTTTGAGCATTCTACGTCATTCTGGCCAGTTCATTACAATGCTGACTTTATGAATAAATATGACGTAAATAAGTTCAAAGTCATACTGAATTTGTTTCATTTATTTGTTGTCTTCATCTTATTAATAATTAATTGGTATTTCTACCTCCTAGATAAAAACTAGGGAGAGGCAATAAGGATAATGTAGTGCCTTGCCAAAGAACAGAAACTGGAAATAAAAATACTTTCAAACCCATAGATAGTGAATTCTGTCATCATTCCTGATGATGACAGAATTTGTCGAAATATTGTAACGTGTAACTCTGCTTGGAGTATGCATTACACTTTCTTAAAGTTGATTAGTGGACCTTTCGGATGGTGAACTTAACACTGTACAATTTCAATCCCATGTAGGCGCCTATGTTGATGGTCGTCAGCCTTCATCGATTGTAATTTTAACTATGTTTTGTCCTAAAAGTTATTTGTTGCATATATTTTACGGTGTCAATTATCTTTATAATTATTTGGATTAAATTTACTTTCATTTATTGATAAATCAGAAACTAATGAAAGATTTGGGAAATTGGGGCGCAATTTTGCCGTAGCAACAGCATTAAAACGTAACACGATTTGATTGGTTGGATTCTGGAATAATAGTCGCTTCCATGGAATTGAACTTTGAGGCTATGTATTCTGTGGAATTTCACTATCTGTAATACATTATGATCCGACCACCAGAGTGCCAATAAAGGATTGCAACCTTAATAGAAGATTGCTCTCCTTTACTCTACAGTACTGTACCTGCTTATATTTTTTTCTATCTGGGAGCAGATACTCCCAATTGAGAGGTCAGGAGTACAAGACTCGCTTATGCCTGTTTCTTGTGAACCTGGGCAATGCTTCAGTCTACCCAGTTGTACAATGGGTACTAGCAAACTGCTGCAAAGTAACCTGCAATGGACTAGCACCCTATACCTGCCAACTTTTTTGCCTCCCAGTGAGACCATTCCTACCGCTGGTATTGGACCACATTCTCAAGTTTCGCCTGACAAGCAAGCCGATTTCGTCCAAATTACCACTGCTTTTGGGGCCATTTTTACCATACTGACTCTACATTGCCTCATGCACAAGAAAAAGTATTTGCATGACTTTCTGTGTGACAAGTCCAAAGTGGGTCCCAATGCGGAAGACTCGCACATTATGCAACCGGTGCGCGCCCCCTATTATCGTCAAAATGTAGTTGCACGCCCCCTCCCCCTATTATTAGGTGCGCCGGGTCAAAAATTTACCAAAAAAGGCCAAAATACAACTAAAACACTGTAGCAGAGCATCGAAATGGGGAAATACCCCCTTTTTTTTTGCTCGCCAGAAAAAACTTAACCACGCCTACTCGGACCGGGAAAGTGCGCGCCCTTCTTTCGGCGGACCCTGGATCCGCCCCTACTCTAATCATTGAAGTACATGGCAGGGTGTTAGAAATTAAATATTCCAACTTTGGGCTTCCTGTGTTGTAGGTCGGTGAAATTTGTTTTGACCGGAGTCACCACTGTTCAACTGAAAATCATGTATGCGCAAGAGGTCAATTTTTCAAACATTCTCTTTCACCTCTGAAACGGTAGATGTTTAGAGCAATGTTCTAAACTTTTCCTCTCAGTTGATTTTCAAGGCTTCAGAAATCTTACCATGAACTTACCATGCCAAGAATGTCCATGTGTGAACACATTCCCGATAAACCCTACCAATTTAGGCAGTAGGCTACCGCTTTGGCATGCTAATCCTACTTCTTTTTGAAAATACCGAAAATAAAAATTTACAACAGGTGAACTATAAAATGTGCAAGAAACCATCAAAATATGTAGGAAATTGGCATAAAAACTACTCAATTTCACTTTAAAGATGTATTGTCACTTGAAAAATGAAAAAAATTAGATTTTGAAAATAACCTGTTATCTTGAAGAAATACATAAGTTATGACGATGACACTAGAAATTAGGTTATTTTAAAATTATTTACCCCCAATATT
>JAOTQE010091595.1:3364-14692 GCA_025631205.1 Nesometra sesokonis
ATAGTAAGTAAGTACCATAGTACCATAGTAAGTAAGTACCATAGTACCATAGTAAGTAAGTACCATAGTACCATAGTTAGTAAGTACCATAGTACCATAGTAAATAAGTACCATAGTACCATAATAAGTAAGTACCATAGTACCATAGTAAGTAAGTACCATAGTACCATAGTAAGTAAGTACCATAGTACTTAAAAATTGCATCAAAATTTCTGAAAATTATTACATGTGCATTCCCATTAGAGATTTTGATAAATTTTACTCTACATTTTCAAAGAAATGTAGGGGGATTTTGAATTATCACATTAGATGTTTATAAAGGAGAGAAATATACTGAAGAGATCAAGTGGAAAATAATACAATTAGCCATTATAACAAGACTGGACAAACTTTCTAATGGGGATGTACACCTAATGTTGACTTAACATGACATATTTTGGTGATTATCTCAACTCATTAATGAGGTCTCATTATCTCAACTCATTAATGAGGTCTCATTATCTCAACTCATTAATGAGGTCTCATTTTGTGTTGATACCACACAATTGTCTTGAAGTTTACAGTTGTTTTAGTTGGAATATGACATTGCATTGAAACTATTGCAAATATTGCTCATTAAAATAACTTAATTGCATAATTCAGCTATAGCAGTTATGCCTAAAAAAAGATTTGTGTTGCTCAAACCCGACCAACCCAAAATATCACCAATCAGGGTATGCACTTGTTAATAATTTTATATCTACTGACATTTTGGCTAAGAACTATCCCCAAAATTGTACAGGCCCTGTCACACCTTTCCAGGCAAGCTACGAGGGCTTGTTGCGTGTAGAGATTTTCCAGCACACAGTATAATTTCTGTGGGTAAAACAAGAATTTTAATGAGTTTTGCATATGTCTAACTTGCTGGATGCATGCTTTTTACATTCTACTTACGTGTATTCCATGTGGCCTGCATGTGCAGGGGCGGCGGAACGTTTTTTAATCAGGGGGAACAAGGTTAAATTTTGCAAAGCTACCCCGACCAGGTTACAATTTGATGAGCAAAAAAAATTTAAAAAGAAACCTTTTTGGCTCTACATTAAAGGTGGTTTTCGAGGCCACAACATTCATATTTTCCATACTTGCATGTTTTTTTTTAATTGTGAATTATGAATTTTTTAGTTGGAGTGACATTTCAGGGGGACTGTCTCCCCTCCCTCCCCCCTCCCCACGAGTTATCACATCCCCATCTTCCGCTGCCCATGTGCATGTGTGGTGCATGAGAGCTTCGAAACTGATCCGTGTTAATTACGTGCGGTATGTGCAATACCTGCGCCACAACTCTGTGTTACAAGTGTGGGAGTTGCCTGCGAGGTTGCTTGTCAGTAAAACACCCATGTAGAATGAACGCATTTTTGGCACATAGCCACAGATCCACAGGTAACCCACGTGGATCAGGCAGGTTAACTGCCTGTGACTTGCGGCCTTTTCGGGCCTACTACTGGTGTTCTACTGAACCTCTGTAGGTAATCCCCCTCAACTCACCCGGAAAAAATCTTGAACATGTTCAAAACTTGGTTGTGGGTAAATTAATTATTCACCTTTAGTATTGTTCTATTTTATATTATATGCAAGCAAAGGAATTTTCAGTAATGGATGAAAATAAATTTGAATCATGAAATTGGATTGGATCTCCAGGGGACTACATGCAACCCACATGTAAAATACTGTCAGATGCAGCCCATCTGTGGTGACCTGCGAGTTGCAAAAATTTCTCCCAGCAAGTCAAATGCAAGGCTTGCCTGGAAAGGTGTTACAGGGGCTTAAGGAATAAATTAATTCAAGAAATCAAAACAATTTTAAAACGAAGTGCATGGGCAACACAACTTTTTTTTGCTCATTAAACTCACATTACTCACATAATTGTACTATGATAATTATTATAAGTTTTAGACTATAATAAATATATATATATGTAGTAATTTAAGAAAAAATACCCACTATACTTCTACTGTATTTCAGCATTAAACAGGAATCTGTTCTTTGGGAAGTATTTGTATTATTGCATATACAATAGGTTGTATTATTTACCTTTTAGGTATAAAAATCAAGTTAGAAAATGTTTACCTTTAATTTAAAAACCAGATGAATATCCTCAAAAAGCGTAGGATGTTGGCGTTCATTCCTAGGTTCTTTCAAGATATTTATCTGAATTGTAGATTAAATGTAAAAAAATGTTTCAAAGGAACAATCCATATACAATTAAATCTCCCAAACCGACCATTACAGAATACTGCATTTCATACTCAACCAGAACAAAATATGAAGCCAATATAGACATGAACGGACTCTTTGAAAACCAAACAGTCTCGGAAACCGAACAAATGAAGTCTTTGGAGGGTGATCGGTTTTGGGAGAGCTAACTGTAAAAATTACTGACCGTGAATCATGAATACGACCTTGCCAATTACAATCCAACCAACCATCCCCTACGCCACCCGGATCATGGTAGGGCACTTGCTGGGACAGAGCCGTGGTGGATGTTCACATTATTGTGTCCCTGTCTAGCAAGGGAATTTTTAATATTTACTTGGAGATGTTACCGAGAATTTTATATGTAAAAGTAGGTGAGTAACAGGGATTTAGCCAGAGAATTACATGAAAAAATTCCCCGCATGACTGGGATTTGCTAGGACTTGTGCTTGTACTTTCCCAATTTACTAATAAACCATCCCTGGCTAAGTCCCTGCTAGGCCCAGGTCCAGGGGTTGTGAGGGGTGGGGAAGAGGTGTTGGGGTGCTAGACTGCAACTGACAAGTGCATTATTGTTTATTGTTAAGTGACTGCATCCTATTGGTGTGTGAATTGCTTAAGAATAATGCTGTCACACTGAAAATGATGTTCATGAACATTTCATAAACTTTATGGATTGCCAATTCAGCTGATTCATGTAGTACACAACAGAACAACCACTCTGCATCTTGCTCACCAATACAAATGCAATAAATCCATCATTTGTTCACATTTGGTTTCCATAATATAACATTCCTGTCCTCACCACCAGTCACCAAGTGAAGATCAGTCCCCATATACATTGATGCTATCATGCCTAGTATATAAAATAAGAATATCTATAAGTACACGGTAGTGAGATTCAGAAAAACTTTGTAGTTTCATTTTGAATTGTCCCATCATTTTATTAGGTGTTAAAATGTGATATACAATTTCTTACACATACACTTGTTGTTATCCTGGCACTCCCAACACCTCCACCCTCAATTATATCATCAAAGTCCGAGTGTGCACCCCCTCCCCCCTTATATTATATGACCTTCTAATTGTTTTTTAAAATGGAATGCTGATCAAAAATTTCTGAGAAATACAACTGAAAACTGACAAAAAGAATTTAAGGATTTAACATGCCCACACTGGTGTGAATAGTGTATGCCCCTTTCACAAAATCCTGAATCAGCCCTTATTTTGAGTCAAAATGGTAGGGGTTCATGACAAAGTGGAGGTAGACAATTCCTCTAGTGTTTCTAAATTTTATGATTTCTGTTGCCTGTATGAAACCTTTGTTTTATCTAGAATAATTATTTTAAAGAAATACAGTGACCACTTCTGATACAAATAAGCACCTGGGCACTTTTTTCAAAATTTTTGCACTATTTGAGGGGTACTTATTCCAATGAGATGCTTGTTTCAATGAAGATTTTATGTAAACAAGATTATAAATTGAGGGGCACTTTAGGATGACCAACCGACAGATAGGATAGATGGACAGACCAACCAACAGTGCTGAGATGCAAACTGTTGATGGAAATTGAGTCAGTGATTTTCTGAGCTGTATAATTGATTTGCTTGAAAAAATCAGGAGATGTTTATGCAAACTTAACAGTTTACTTGAAAATATGGGGGTCTAAAAACAACTTACACTATTTGAAAAGGGCACTTATTCAAACAGGACACTTGTTCAAACAGGGCGCTTATTTAAAGAGGGCACTTATCCGTACAGGGCAATTATTTAAACAGGACACTTATTTAAACAGGGTGCTTATTCAAACAGGGCGCTTATTCAAACAGGGTACTTATTCGTACAGGGCAATTATCTAAACAGGACACTTATTCAAACAGGACACTTATTCAAACAGGGTGCTTATTCAAACAGGGCACTTATTCAAACAGAGCACTTATTTAAACAGGACACTTATTCACACAGGACACTTATTCAAACAGGGTGCTTATTCAAACAGGGCACTTATTCAAACAGGACACTTATTTCAACAGGGGGCTTATTCAAACAGGGCAATTATTTAAACAGGACACTTATTATGTATTTAAAAATTGTTTAATAAGCTTTTTACACTGAAAAATTAACAAAATTTTAAAGGTTGCCAGCCATTTGGTGAGCTTTTGCTCATTTAAACATGTAATTTTAATGTTGCAAAATTAGGGGTAAATGTTTAAAAAAAACCTCATTTATAGTGTCATCCTGATAATGTATGTATTTTCAAAAGTGTTTCATCATATTTTATTTCATTTTTTACACCTTTAATAGAATCTATATATTTCATCCAGTCAATTTTTTTTATTTTAATTTGTGGTTAGGCCCAACTTATCAGCATTTTTGGCAGGTTTACAAATTTAAGCCTTTAAATATATATCATAAAAGTAACGCTAAAACACTAAAACAAAATAATGAATTTTCATTATGTTCCTTTTTTGACTTTGCACTTTAGGTCATGGCTATATTTAAAAGCATAAATATGCCCTCTATAAATACATCACTACAGTACTATCATTATTATATCCTTTCTTCTAATGGCAGCGATTATATCACATGATGTCATTATAAATTCAGAATGAATGTTATCTAATGATACATTAGAGGTTACTGCACTCCACACCGGAATGTCGCTTAAGTACCAGTAAGCCGTACTCATTAAGGTAAACACAATTTCATTTAGATTGCGTCCACACACATCTGTCTTCAGAAGCTCCGTAAATTCCAAGTGAAAACACCAGTGTTGATTTATAAGAGAAGTTGGATGCAAAACAAGAATCAATTATAGAATGTTTAGTAACAATTCTAATACTTAGAAAGGAAAAATTCTGGAATTTATTGATCATGTCAATTGGATCTGTAATTTTTTATTTTTGTAATTATCATCAAGGTATTCTAGTTAAAATACTTTAAATTTAAAATAGTTTTTAAAAAGAATTTAAATTGATCTAAAATAATTAATGTAAAATTTGGTAGGAACAAATAAACTAAATTATTGTCTAGGATGTGATGAACATGATCTCAACTATGTTAACGTTCTTAATATTATAATAATATAACTATTTAGAAGTTAGGTTGCATACAGTAGGTTTGTGAGAAAATAAGACCCTATCAAAAATGAGCTGACATTTGTCACTATGTTATATGTTTGCTTTCATTATGATGGTTTATTTTTCTAATATTAATTTTGAAGTACTAATCAAATATGAGGTTAAAATTTAAAGAATTTAACCACATTTAGATGTCAGACAAAATGGTGTCTTGGACGTACTCCGCATCCACTTAAACAATTTAATTGCTAATCGAAGACAGCTACATACATAATACAAACAATGTCAACCTGATGCATGTGGTTGAGTGAATCTGTATATCAGCTATGGCTCCAGAGAGCTGCAGTCTCTAAATAAACAGATGAGGCCTAGGCCTCTCAGGTTGAGCTCCCACCATGAGAAGACCAGGCAACGATGAGGTTAAACAAAGATTTGAAAATTATTCTAATAGAGGCGGACAGATTCCAGCAGTGTCCTCTCTCTGAGGATCCGATAAGGGACAGTAGATTCATTGATGAGCATCTGTGAAAACAGCTACCGTACAATACGTTATCCAATGCTTGTAAATCAAAATACATTTTCTATGATGACAACCTTTGAAATCCATCTTAATTTCTACAAATCTGGTTGTTGATATAGGAATGAAACTAAACCAAGCATTATCTTTAAATCCTAACTTGAACCAAAATACCTTACAAGAAACTCTCAAAACATTTGAATCCCCAGCACATGTTTTTACAACTATATCAGTAATCTTTACTAAGCAATGCGATTAATACAAAATGTTCAAGGGAAGAAATTTTTTTGTTTAATTATAGTCATAATATGAAGGAGATCTTGCATCATTCAGTGTTCTCCCTATGTCAAACCCCTCCCTGGTCAAACAATCAAAATACAAATAATGGCAAGATTGAACCTTACCAATGGTTTTGGTAAACAGGGGCGGATTTAGGTGGGGGGAGTACACCTCCCATTATTGTCAAAGCATAGTTGTCCCCCTCCCCCATATTAGGGGCACTGGGTCAAAAATTTACCATAAAACCCAAAATAGACAAAAATATGGGCTAACAGAGAGTACTAGAGAAACCAACATGGGCTTAAAACCTTTTTTTTAGCTCATTTTTTCATTTTTTTAGCTCATCAAGATAAAAACCGGCAACCATGCCAACCTGGACCTGCAAAAGGGCGCCCCCTCTTTCAGTGGATCTTGGATCGGCCCCTTGTAAAATACACTCATTTTTACAATCCAACGCAATTAGGGCTTGAGCCAGAACTTTGATAGAATCTTATAAACAACAACCAAGTTCTATATATTTGTAACAAGGCAAAAATCAAGTTATTGTTGAATACCTTTAACCTGATGTTACTATTTTACTAAAAAATCCATATTTTGAATAATCTCCTCCAAAGCTAGGAAACATTCAAATGAGTTCAACAACACTAGTCTGTTACTCAGGCATGCGGGACTAAGCTTTGATCAATTAGTAAAAAGTCAGTCAAGTCTGTTGTAATCTGAAACATAAGCCATCTGCGGTAAACATTCATTTACAGTGACGCTATAAGCCTATCCTCAAGTCTTAAACATGTGAACCGTATCTAACAACTAAGACAACATCAAGGTGATGATGAATATCATAAACAACCTCATTTAGTGATCCTGCCCCTGGAAAAAAACCTGCAAGTTAATAGATTGTATATGTGCCATAGATATTAGGCGAGGTTGGGTATGATTATATCAGTTGAGGGGTTTGTATTATTAGGCAAGGGCGATAGCTTGAACCTGATACCAACTCCTGAATCTGATTTCAATCTGATCACACTCTACCAAGCCTAATTTCTAATAGTATGGCACATGTACAATACGAGAAATACCTAGTCAGTGATAGTCCAATGAAAACATGAAAAAATGCTTAAAAGTCGGCTTATATTTTTAATGTTAGTTTCTGTAGTAGACAAAATGATGCATGAGGTAAATACAGTAAACTTGTCCTAAACTAAAATTAGCAAAATTTAAGTCACAAGATGATTTGTAATGTAAAAAATAAAGTTCAGTTATACAGAACAGAAAATGTAATTGAAGTGTAGTCTACCTCCTGTAACTTGGCCACAAGATGTTCTACATCTTTGTGCAGAATACTGCAAACAGATGTACGTATCATACTTCAATATTTGTATTTTAATCACAATTATTCTGTAAGGATTTTTTATTAATTTATAATTAATGACATGTTTTGAATATTCCTTACCTATAGAGCTTTCGTCTCCTAGAAACAATGCCCAACATGTTGAGAAAGCGTGAGTGGGGGTTGGTTTCTGACCCCATGTTGCCCTTCTTCACAAATCACAAATCTCTCCTCAACCAAGAAATATCAATAACAAATATCAACAGATGTTGGGCTTCAGGGGTAAAAAAAATAGAGGCCTGAAATCAGCCAGATTTCCAGTAATAATAGCCACTGTACCAAATCCTACAATATTTCTTCCAATCCCAGCAAAATCAATCTTCTGTGTATAAAGTATTAATCCATGGGAGATGATGGAAGACCTTGTGTTACTGTACAACTCACTTGGAGCCAATTTTCTCATAATTTACAGTACCTCCACAGGAATTGGACAAGTTCATTTTCACTGTGGGTAAAATTGTCCGAGTACTCATCATAGAATTTAGCTACAAAAACATGCACTGTCTTAAGTTATCACAAGCCTTCATTGGAGGCCAAAAGTACCAAGTCAAGAATATTGGACCATTCCATTACGTCCTAGGTAGGAGTAATCTCATTAACACATTATCTTAATTATATCACCTACTTTCGGATTAGATATTTTTGCTGACACATTTCACCAACAACAAAATTGATCAGTGGAGTTGTATTCTACTTGACACTAAAATACATAATCTACAAAAAAATAAAACTTGCTATGAAGCACACTAAATTTCCTAACATGTTTTTACTAAATTGTTTTGAAATTATTTACTACTTATAATTTTGTATATAAAAGTTCAAATATTGCTATATTAATTTTTTAAATACTTAAAAATGAATATACCTAGAAACTAAAATGTACTGTTCAAATGTTTTGCTTTATACAAAAGTACAATTTACTATCAAATAAAAAAATTACGAAAAAATACAAAAATCAAGCAGAAGAGAATATATTATTCTAAAAGCAAAAATTTGATCATTAAGCTGATTTAAGAAACATTAATACAGTCAGCTTAAGAACAGCATGTACCATGTTAGGCCCTTAATTCCCCTGTAGCCATTGATTCTATGCAGCTGCTAGAGAGGACCTGAGAGGCTCAATGAAGAAATCCAAGATCTAGCGAAGAATAAAGGCCTGACATTACTTCACATTCTTTTTGTCAAACTCAAAACCCTTTTAATCCTCGACGAGATCTTTTGATTTAAAAATATCTCGTAGCATAGAACGAAGACATTGAATCTCAATCAGTACTACACTTTTAAAGTTGCTACTGTGATGGCGCAAGCTTTTAGTAAGTCTGTGAATAAGCAAACTGCGTAATTTTCAATGAAATCTCCATATTAAAGAGTTCAAACAACCCCAGGACCACTGATGCTACAGAATGTTACGACTATAATTATCTGCTTAGAAGATTTTTTCTTCCGACATCCTTCTCCAGGAAATTTTAATTTCATATTCATGTACTAACATTCTTCACAAAGCCTTCATAAATTGATTATTTATTGATTGATTTGTAGTCCATGTGAACACAAAGAGTGTCTTTGCATAATCTTATGGAAATTTCAATAAATTTAAACGGATTTAAAAGTTAAAATAATGAAAAGTAATTATCTCTTCATCCACATGATTAAAAGGCTATCAATTTTGATTAAGGTATACCCTACCCAATTTCAAACTGGAACAGGAAATTGTTTTGGTAAAGACCAAATCTCCCCAAAATTGCCTTTAACCACACCTTAAAACAGAAATGAAATACAAAATAAATGTTATTGCCAAAATAAAATATTCTAATATATTTCTTGCACTATGTATAATTATAATAAACATTACCTGATAAAATAAACCATTAGTTTTTAATAAACACAGAAATACAAATTCTATGATCTTCTCTAACTATATAAGTATAAATTTTGTTGAATATAATTCTGAAACTGTTTATTGATGTATTTTTGTTGTTCGAATCTACCCCTACCAGATCAGTTAAGCATAAAAACAATAAACTAAAAATCATAGCTATCCACAAGGTTAAAATATATATCTAATTCTCTCCTTCATAATGTAATGAATATATCCACAGACAATTTGTATTTATGATAATACAAGTCTTGGGATCCCCATGGGGGTTAATTCGATATATAATCACCAACACTGTATACTTATAAGGGCAATTATTGGATGGATGAGCTAGGCTCATCCCTGTAGATCATCTCTCTATTTCCTATCTTAACTGTCCCTTGACTATTTGGTATTCAAGTTAACAGCAGTTGTTTCTTTTTCAAAATCTTCTTCTTGCTTCCTACTTCCTCTGTCCCTCGACTATTTGACATTTAAGATACAAGCATTTACTTTATTTCAACTACTACTATGAAAACATTATTATTAGCGCTCATTCCTTCCAAAGTTCTATTTTGTCAAAAAACTTAAAATATTCTAAATTTTACTATTTTGTATTAAAACTTATAAATATGATAGTTATCCACCATGTTTGTGTCATTTTATTACTCCAAAACATTCAAAAATACAAAAAAAGGAATATAATTTTAATTTTTAGGGTGCTCCTTTGCTTCCTCGAAGAGTCTAAATCTAGTAAACATCAGCGAGTTATATGCGCGACATGCGTACTGTATGCAAAAACAGCACCTACAGTACATGGAGAGAATAGCATGGATGACATCCGCACGGATACGATTACAGCCTACTACCTTAGCAACCGGAAATTATCAACAAAATCGTCTAGGCCTAACTTAAGAATTTTGTAATTATTAGCATTTTTCTACTTGAGAATAAAACTTAAAAAAAGTATGCAGATAACTAAACATGTTTATTATTTTAGAAATAATTAATTTTAATAAATTTTAATTTTTGGGTGGATTTTGGAAGGTATGCCCCTTTAAATTTACTGTAATAGTTTATGTAGATTAAACTAGTTCCTGACTTTAAAATCATTGTCCCATTCAAAATTAGAGTAACGATACCACTGAGTGTTCATAATAAAATCAACCTGCATATCATCATCTTGAAATATGTTTTTTTATCTTATGTTTGAAGATGTATTGTCACTTGAAAAATGACAAAAAATAGATTTTGACAATAAATTGAGACTAAAAATTAGGGTACAAAATTATTTAGCCCCAATATTGTAATGTTATATGCTAAAACTTGATATTTCAAAAAGGCTAGAAGCCTATATAATTTTGATCTTTCTTCAATGAAAAAATTAATACACCAATTTCAATTCTAAAGTTTTTAACTTTTATTTTACTTTGATATGAGCAAGTTAATTAAAAAGTTGATGAGATTTTGGACTTTCTGAGGTGACAAGGACTACAT
The DNA here is from genome assembly GCA_025631205.1 of Nesometra sesokonis. NCBI lineage: Eukaryota > Metazoa > Echinodermata > Crinoidea > Comatulida > Antedonidae > Nesometra > Nesometra sesokonis. Next base: position 14,213 of record JAOTQE010091595.1, read on the forward strand.
CTTTAACTTTAACTTTTTAATTCAATTTTAAAGGGCTAAACATAATAGTGTATTGTATACACATAATTCTCCCAAAACCAACTGCTCTAAAGAACTGATATTCCTGTTTTTTTTTTTTGTTTTTTTTATATCTCATGATTGAGCGGCCTGATGGAAGCATCAAAAGATGAAAAGCGGCCGCAGTTGTCACACAGATTTAAAATTAAGTTAAGGCTGCAGTACTAAATGAAGGTATATTTATTAACAGCCTTTTTAAATAATTGAATATTGGCTGTGGATGGGAAACATGCAGAATTAAGACAATTCCATAGATGAGAAACAAAAGGAATGTAAGAATTTTTATGAAGGGTGGTGTTGGACTTCGGGATTTGTACCCTGTGTGGATGTCCACTGGTTGTTCCTCGTGTAACTCTACTAGAAGTCATTTTTGAAGGTAGAATATCAAGGACCTCTTTTGAAGGCTGTAAATATAGATGCCGG
>JAOTQE010091606.1:0-14691 GCA_025631205.1 Nesometra sesokonis
TAATTCCGGGAGCCCGGGAGATGATCCAAAATTCCTGGAGACTCCAGGACAATCCTGGAGACTTGGGAGCTCTGACATGGTGGAAGAACTTGTTTTTGTGTTTGACACAAAATAAAAACAGTTTAAACCAACATAATACCTCTAATTATGTTTTTAAAAAATCAGTTATTAAAATAAAATTAAAAGTTATAAAATTAAATTTTTTAAATTGAAAGTTTGCCAAAATGAAAAAAAAAAAATTAACATGACTAACCCTTTTTTAAGAAAAAAATTACAAACTAAAAAAATAAATCGAATAATCTTGTTATGAAATCATGCTAATCTGTATAAGATTCAAGTTCAGGATTGTTTCAGAATGACGAAGAGGTAATATATGAGGATTAAAAAGGGAAATAATTACTTATGAAACAGATAAACTTGGGTTTATTGAAACCACAAATTTATGTTTTATTTACAAACTAAGAAAATGATGTAATGTAAATATTCCGAAAACCAACTTAAAAAAGCGGCAACATTGGAACCAGGATGTGGTGTGATTGCGGTTGGAGGATAACACTTTAAATGCATCATGGGTCATAAAATGCCGCAATGTATTTATTTTAAAGTTATCATTAATCAGCCTACGCAGGGCTACCAATAAAAACAAATTCTGGAAAGATCATCAGCATAAGTGTTTCAAAATTAGTTGATTAAGTCAATCAAAAAATAACAAATAGTATTAAATTAATTTAACATTTTTGTTAAACCATACTGGTAAATTTTGATAAAAAAAATAGATTTTAACTTTAAAATAGATTTAAAATAAAACAATTTCAAAGATAAAAGTAAATAGTATTTTTGTAGGATATTTGTTTTAGCAGCATTAATTAAAACCCAACTCTCAAAAAATAATAACCTCTGCTCCACTCTAAAAGTAACCTACTCTAAATGTATTCTATTTTTAAAATCTATACTGTAATAATAACCCATGGACAAGTTTAATGTTATATTTTTCTTTTAATTACTAAGACTGATTGTTATTTGGAAAGAGTGCAGAATCTGTTTGGGGTCATTACCTATTCTCTCTCCTGTTTTTGTTTGTTTTGTTAGGACATTACTATACTGGATAAATATTAATAATTATTAATGATTCCCACAATACGTTAAATCAACAAAATTTATTTAGTTGCGTTATTTACTGTTTAATAGTAATAAATAATATTTATTTATTTAAATTAATGAAAAGAGCAGGAGAGGTGTGTACAAGGAATCCACTACTATTAGTAACCCACCCTTAAAGCATGATCAAAGAATAGTAAAGCATGGTTATCAGTGGTGTATCCAGCAAGATGCTTAAGGCCGCCGAACACGTAAGCCAACGGCGCGTGCCAACAGTCACCCGTGCCGCCGCTGCACACCAATAGCTTACGTGTGCGATGAAATTACGTGCGCCAATGGCACACCGCAAGGTTTTTAACATGTTTGATATTTAACAGCTACTTGTGCCAACGGCGCACCATGTGCCGTGATCGTAAGCTTTACCCTTACGCAGTTTATATGGCAACAGGCCCACGCTGCTAAGTGTATACGCGCATTACAACATTACATCTGCGCCCAGGCAATTAAAGTATGAACACGTGCGAACACATAGCAACGCGGACCTGTTGCCATATAAACGGCGTAAGGGTAAAACTTACGACTCCCGCACATGGTGCGCCGTTGGCACGAGTAGCTGTTAAATATTAAACATGTTAAAAACCTTGCGTTGCGCCGTTGGCGCAAGTAAATTCACCGCACACATAAGCTATTGGCAAGCAGCAGCGGCACGAGTGACTGTTAGCGTGCGCCGTTGGCTTAAGTGTGCGGCAGCCCTTAGGGTATGTAAAAAACAAAAGTACTATATTAAAATGAAATTTAGGCCTTTGACTACCTTCCCTCCACCTTCAGGAAACGAGAATCCCTCTGAGAGGTGTACTTACAAGTTCAATAAATTCATCATAAAATACATGATAGGGAAACTAACAGTGTTCTTTAGTTGATTTCTTTTTTTCCTTGTCAAAATCAGATTGATCATCAGCCCACCCCACCCCATTTCCTGGATACGCCCATGGCGCTAATTATAAGCTTTACGGTTCAGTAAAATCTTCGCTAACTGTTTATTAAATTGGAACTTCGGGATTAAAATTTATGTGGATAATTCTATAGAACAATTAGTTGTGACTTAGCAAAAAAATTTCACAACATTTCAACAGTGACATGATCCATAGAAATTTAAATCCTGGAGTTCCTCTTAAATGGATACATTTGAACATTGGTGTTTTCCATGAATTAACATGTCTATTATTCTATTGATATTTTGTTGGTGGCGGTATCTCTAAAGAGGGTGTCTAGATTTATCTTGTGGTGATGTTTTTTTGAGATTCCATTAATCCGCCCAACACGTGTGTCACATTACATCTTGATTTTTGAGCACATGGATTTTTGAATGCTTAATTTTAATAGTAAACACATTATAAAATTGTGTTGTCAAAATTGAACTGTCTTCATCTAAAGGAGGTGAAAGGTATACACTGAACACTGTGACAGAGGTCCAAAGTTGGAGAAGTGAAAAATCAGAAGATTTTATGTCGGTTGCTTTGTATGATCAAATTTGCATAAATTAAAATGTCTGATGCATCACAATAAAAAACAGAACACAGAAAAAGTACCTAACAATATGTAAAAATATCTATATTGTATAAATTGTATTTAACACTGAACAGAGCAGGGATGTAGCTAGAAAATCCAAGGGTGGGCCAGCAACAATGTAAGGGTGGGTGCCATGATGACTAAAAACAGTATTTTTACCTTTTCAGAGGTTTAGGGTGGGTGGCAGGTTAAAATTAGGCTGGGTGGAAGGTCTTAAAATGAGCTTTAGGGTGGCTGGAACATTTTTAGGGTGGGCGGCCCTGCCCCTCTTCGCCCTGCATAATTACATTCCTGACAGAGATGGTATTTTTTGAAGGGACAACCAATTTTGCTCCTAGGATAGGCCAAGACCCACTCTGAATATTTCTGGGAGACATTTAAATTTTTCAAGAGAAAAATGCATTTTTTTCAGGAGGGCGGGAGATGACTAAGAGAATCAGGAGACTCCCGATATGTTACAATGGAGAAACTTTTGAGTGTCACTAATGAACAGTGTTCATTCACTATACAATAGAATCTCCCTGTGCGAACACCTCTTGTAAGCGGAGACCTCCAATAACGGACACTAATTTCATGACCCATTTGTTCTTCTTATCTAATCAGTGCACTTGGTACCTCTCGTAAGCGGACACCACTCTTAAGTGGACGTGGACACTTTGTCTTAAAATTTAGATTTTTTGTATTTTAATTTTACCTCCAATAAGTGGACATCCCGGAAAATTTAGTGATTTTTCTATTTAACGAATACAAATTTTTCTACAAAATCATCCTTATACTGTAATGGCTGAGAATCATATTTACTGAACCAATCTTAAAATGATAAACAATATTTAATAAAATATAGAATGCAGTTTCCAGAAATCTGTGAGGCTATTTGTGTTGAGAAGGCCATGAAATGTGAGATATAAGGATGTATACATAATTTTACATTTTTGGTCCTCTATCAGCTGAAATCCTCGTAAGTGGACACCTCCCATAAGCGGACACTTTTTCCGGACCTACGGGGTCTGCTTATGAGAGGTTCACAGGCTTGCTATACACCAATACTGTAAAGCTTCTAATAGTAACAATGAGTTACTATTCTTTGTTTTTAGGATAGGTTACTATTAGAGTAGAGGTTAATATTAGAGTCACTAGTAATAAGCTAAATCTAGGCACATTGAAATATACTGTATAACACAACCCCAGCTTTCGTCTCACTAATTCATAAAAATAAACAAAAATAATTATAGCACAAATTAACACACAGTTTTGTAAGAGAGGGTAAATCTAAAGTCTGTTTTCCACTAGGAAATTTTTCCATGTGAACAAAAAGCTAACGACGAACACGAAGTTTTAGCTTTCAATTAAAAAAAAATCACCAGATCATTTGCATTTTCTCTTCAGTTTTTTTCGCTGCAGTGAATTTGTTAGTTCGAATTGTTTCTACTTTCTGCGAAGTGAAAAATGTGCATCCAATCAGAGTACTAGAATATATTTGACACGCACATGCTCATTGAACCAAATCAGTGAACTTATGAGCAATATAGAAATGAACACGAATAAATGTTTTATAACCAAATATAGTTATTTTCTTTATTTACATGTATAATTTTATAAACCATGAATTATATACAATTTCATTTTAATCCGTTTCGTTTTTAGCATTAAGCCCCATAAAAAAAATATTAGTTTATCACCCCGCGTGCATCACTTTTGGGGAAATCCCGATTTTTTTTTTTTACTCATTTTACTATTCAAACGATCGCTTTTTCACTTGGAATGCTTTGGATTTTCTAAACATAAATTAATATGATCGATTCTTAAGCTCACAATGATGTACACAGCTAGGAATAGGCCTACAATGATCAATATGCCCAATGCTCAATTTACTTTATTGCTTTGTATGCCATCAAGGGCTATTATCCGCTTAAACAACATTATATACAGTATACAGATATCATATATATACATAGTGAACAATATAATGCTTATATATAAAATTAATTCATAGACAGGGTATCTCTGATTGAACTGTTTAAATTATCAGGGTCAAGATTAAGAGATGAAAGAAGATGTAAAGAAAATGGAAGGAAAGATTTATAGAGACGATCAATTTTAGAAGGAAGATTTAGAAAGTTTAGGTGACGAGAATTCCTAAGAGTAATAGAAGATTTGTGACGTGATGGAAGAAAGGGATGAAGGACATGGTCAGGATAAAATAATAATGTGAATAAACTACTGCAAGTTGATAGTGAAAAACTTAATAACATGAATTCTTTAAATGTTTTCAACCTGAAAGCAGTGTTTCGTGGGAATAAGCTCACCTAATGGAAGATAGCATTTGGGGATAAAAGATGGGAAAAAGTGTTATGATAATTCAATGTCAACAACCTCATCAATCAAAACAGTAATAAACACACTGGATGAAACATTAAGTAGTAAAATATCGTAAAAAATGTACAAGTATTTAATTTTTTTTTTTAATTTGTCTTGCGGTTAACTCTTATATATCCCACAGAAAATTCCAATGATGATTTATAACAATAAAAATAGATCTTTAAATAATTTATATGTAAATATGTGTATACCGGATTTTAAATCATATGATACAATATTCCGTGAAGGGAGGGTAAAGAGAATTAAAGACATAATCGTCAAACTAGTAGCATTGTTAAAATATGATTAAGCTACCGGAATAGGCTAAAATGCAGAAGAATTATGAATTATGTATAATAATAAAAACTTTAAATACTATTAATTCTTTTGTAAGCCACAAATCTGAGTGACGAATAATCGGAAATTCACGCTTAACATTTTTGGGCTTTTTGCATAAAAAATTAATCAGCTATTTTTGTAACTATAAATTAAATTGTTTAGTAAATGTTGCTGGAAGATCTGTAAAACTATATGATAGGCTGGAGCTTATCTCCAGTGTCCAGGGTATAATGTAGATGAGGATGTTATCTAATCCTACACAGTATGTGAATTGCATGGTCAAATGCTAGTGCTGTTAAAATACATAAACAAACTAAAGGTGTGGTCAGGGGCAGATCCAGGATCCACCAAAAGGAAGGGGGGGGGGGGGTGAGGCCGTTTCAAAGGTCCGGGTGGCCGTGGTTGCCGATTTGATTTTGACAAGCAAAAAAACCTTATATCCTTATTTTGTGTGTCTATTTTTCATTGTTAGGGTAAATTTTAGACCCAGAGCTCCTACGTCAAATAGAGGGAACCGCTCTGGCTGTGCATCCCCTAAATCCGCCCCTGGTGGTTTTCCAACCGCATATTAAATAATAGTTTGAAATTATTAGTTCTGATATTAAATCCTTAGATTCCATGAAGCGAGTGTTGAAATGTGGACAAATTATGAATTATGTAATACTAAAAACTTTAAATACCATTAATTCATTTGTTCGCCACATAGTGGAGTGACGAATAAGTAGAAATCCATGCTTAAAATATTTGGGGGTTTTATGCTTAAAAAAATCAATCAACCATTTTGTAAATACAATGCGATTGTTTAGTAAATGCTTCAGGATATAAAACGAAGAGCCTGGAGCTTATTTCCAGTGTCCCTAAAAATATATGGATGACAGTATGATGTTAATCAGCTGCTAGTCGCACGGTAACAGTTTGGTAAGATTGTTGAAGTTTATAAACAAAATAATGGTATAGTTTTGCAACAGGATATTAAAGCATGAAATGACATTCCAAGAAGCCAGTGTACATCAGAATTAAGACATACATATGATTAAGAATACAGTGAAATGCAGAAGGATAAGAAATTATGTAATTTTAAAAACTTTAAATACTATCAAATCATTTGTAAAAGCCACAAAGTGAAGTGGCGAATAATCGGAAATCCATGCTTGCATTTTGTAACTATAATTAAAACTAAAAACAAAACAAGTGCATGGATTTACAACTGGATAAATATCATGATGGCATTCCATGAAGGAGAATAAGACATAATCATCAGATAAATAGTATTGTTAGAATTTTGATTAATGTACTGGAATAGGCCGAAATGTGGCAGATCCAAAACAAATGCGACATAAGTTGCAAATGCTGGTTTTCCACAATAGGCAGAAATTTAAAAATGGTCAAATTTTTCAAATTTTATTTTATTTCTAAATATATATAGTTCATACATTCAACTTTCATACTACTATAACAATTTTCAGATATATGATCAAAAAATGTTTAAAAAATACAACCTTGCTTAGTCAGTGTATACTGATAATTTAAAAATGCAGAGTGACGAATAACTCAAAATCTACAGTATGCTTAAATTTTGCAAAAAAAAAATCAATGAATCATTTTGTAATTATTTTAAAAATTAATTGTTATAGTTAATACTGAATCTGGAATAAAAGACTATTATTAATTTTAGCAATTCCAATTAAAGAAAATCCAAAAACTTTACATAATTTTCTGATTTTCTTAAAAATTTAGAACATATTTATTTATACACAATTTAAATTCTAAATTTGCTTAAAATACACTTTTTCAAAATTATTTCAATCTTTCACCAAGTTTTCCACATTTCTTTTTACCATTTCACAATTTTAAATCTTTGCATGAAAGCAGAAGTGAGATGATAGTCATGTAAAGGAACAGTCATACTTCTAATAAGTGAAAAAAGAAATTAAGAGGGTGACGGAGATCTACTTTGCAAACAAATGTAATTTCTATAATACTTTATGTTCACAACAGAATCTATATTACTGCAGCTTACCTCCAGTGTCCTTAGTGTGACACTCCAACAACACACATCTTAGATTCAGGCCTGAGCAAACCCACTTGCCCGACGCCCAGGACAAGTGTTTTTTTACAATAGGACAACAAAATTTATGGGACCCACTTGTCAGTGGACAAGTATTTTCAGCTTAAGGCCCTGAAATCCACCTTTTGACAGTATGTTGTAGAACAGCACAAACTTTGATGTACTAGTGTCTATATTTCATAAGTGTAAATTTAGTTTCTATTTTTACGTATTGTGCAAAAGCGGGACAAGTAAATTATTTTTCGGACAAGTGAAATTTCCAGAGGTACTTGCCCTGGGACAAGTGTAAAAAAACTAAATTCCCTTACTCCTGAGATGAGCTGCTAATCGCATAATCAGGATGTTAGACAGGGCCGTCATTAAAACAAATACCACAGCACAGGTTTTCAAACCACTTACAGGAAAAGAAAACCATTGATGCTTTTCATTGTGGGGCATGGGACTGACATTGTTAAGTAGCGAGAAAAATCAGGGAGCTACTAGTATAGAACTCATAACTTCTGGCTTCAAAGGCACACCACTTTGAAGTGCAAGTCGCATGGCCAAACGGTTAAGGCAGGGGTACCGTGAACCATAGCAGTAAAAACAGCATGGGTTCGAGACCCGCTCGCACCATAGTTCTGGTGGTGGAACAAGACTTCTCGGATAAGGAATATAAACCGTAGGCCCAGTGTACTATAAAGAACCCAGTACACCTTTCGAGACGAGTAGTGGTTATCCCGATGTACTGGTTCATTCATTACCCCTGTCTTCCGCGTTTGACTTCAACATGGAAGTGTTGCGGAGTATCTGTCAAAGTCAAAGTGAAATAAATGAATATTTGACAAACCTTGGATTGTGCCTGATGAGGTAGTGATTTTCTTATGTGTTCTTGTATTCTGTACATAGCCAAAGATGGATCATTTGCAACGATGTGGAGACTTTCAGAAAATTTTTCAGTGACTAAAAAAGAACATTTAAAAAAAAAATATTTGAATGCTGTTAGGGGCGGCCGCGAGCTATACAGGGGTAAGAAAGTATAATGCATACTCCAAGCAATGAGATACATGTCATCGTGACAGGATTCAATATTTTGACATAAATTATGTCATCATCAGGAATGATGATGACATAATTTGGTGATTATGACATAATTTATGATGATGACATAATTTTTGTCGAAATATTGAATCTTGTCTCGATGGCGTGTATCTCATTGCTTGGAGTTGAATTTGATTAGTGGACCTTTTGGATTATACAGGGGTCATGCTAAAAAATAAGAGTACATTCAAGCGGGTTATTTTACAGGAGTTTGACACGTATTTAACAAAATCAATTGAAACATGGGACACAGCATGCAGATAAAAAATAAATTGGAGAGGGGATAGGGTAGAAAAGGACTTCCTAGTAGGTTGTACAGTAGGTCTAACTGCTTAGAAGAACAATAAACAACTTCAAAAATCAAGACAGGTATTTTGGTTTTGAAATATCATGCTGTTTTTGGTTATGTATAGCTTACCAAGCAACTAGGAAATACATGATCAGGGGCAGATCCAGGATCCAAGGAAAAGGGGGGGGGGGGGCACACTTTCCCAGATCCAAGTGGGCGTGGTTCCATGTTTTTAATGTGACATGCAAAAACAAGGAGTGGGAGATTTTTCCCCATTTTGCGGGTCTTGGTGGACTTTTAATGGTACGCCTGGTCCATATTATGTCTATAATTTAATTTTGGGTGAAATTTAGTGCCGCAACACCTAAATATAAGGAGGGTACAACTATGTTCCAGAGATAATGGGGGTGGGAACACATGCAGAATTTTTCTCCACTAAATCCACTCCTAATGGTATTTTCAGGATATTGAAATCTACTCCTGGTAGCGTTTTTTTTTTCATTAAAGCTATAAACTAGGGACCATGTCAGAATTATCCTTAGTTACAACCAGTTCAGTAGCTCAATAAAAAGTTACTCACCTGATGATGACATAATTTATGTTAAAATATTGAATCTTGTCATGATGGCGTGTATCTTATTGCTAGGAGTATTATACTTTCTTACTTGAAGTTGATTAGTGGACCTTTCGGATTTTGAAAACAACATGTCGAGATGTGACCTTATGTGTTAATGCAATTACCAAAGAAAACATTAACACAGGATTACTGCATTAACTGCAGTAGACTTAATAGCAATTGCTTACTGCAGTAACTGCAGTTGACCTTTTTTTAGACATGGTCCCTAAAATTATTTGACAATTCATAAGAAATATGCTGAAATTAGATTATATGATAGAATATGTTTGTGTAAGTTATGATAGACTATAAATAAAACAATCAATTACAGAAAGGGATTTTTACAAACTCTTAAATAACCCAAGTAAAAAATAGGCCTTATGAGTATACATTATTACAGATCTAAAACATGGAAATTGTAAATTACACTAGTTTTGTACATTCTAAGCACTGGTATTCAATTTGAACATGTAGTAGCAATCAGATATCTTAAACTTTTCCATCATATTTACCGATATAACAAGGACAGACCTTGAACCAGGTCCAGATCCGATGATTCTAGCCAGGCCCAATATGTTGACACTTACAGGAGAGATGTAAAAAATATCTCCCTACTTTACAAATCTAAATCGAGAACAAATGTAGGAAACCCGGAAGTGTGATTGCATTTATGTGATTAAATGATTAAACAGACTGAAGGTCACAACATTACGTTGTGTAATGTTGTGGTTTTGGAAATGTAGGTCGGTAGCAAGGGTCACAGAAGTTTGTATTAATGATCATGATGTTTAAAGTTTAAAGTGACAATCTTTTCTGTTAAACCTGTGTCTGTGACCTTTGACACCATCGCATTAATACATGCTATATCTAGGATTTATGTGTATGTGGAAGCAGTTGGCGCAGTGGTAGCGTTTCAGATTTCTAATCATGAGGTCGATGGTTCGAAGCTCACTCTTTTCAGCTGTTTGTGTTCCTAGGCAAGACACTTTATCCTTGTTGCCTCTCTTCACCCAGGAGTATAAAAGGGTACCTGGGAGGTACAAATACCATGTGCTGATTACAGCTACAATATTATGGAATGAATTGTTTTCCATAGGTGTTTGTTCCAATGAGTGGGGGGGGGGGGGTAATAATAATTATATTATTATTATTTATGATTTAAAAAAATGATCTTTTTTAAATGATTTATTTAAACCTTTTCACAATGTTCAATTTTTTAAATTTTGTTTCTTGTTTGGTGGAGAGCTTGTGTTAACGAATCGGATGTATTACAATAATGTTATGATCACCAAAAACTTTAAAAAATTGCAGGGCTCGAATTTAACCAAGGCACTAAGGCCAATGCCTCCAGTGTCCTCTCAACCTCACTGTCTTAAAAAAATTACCATCATTAAGGCCCCTTTGACCCTGGTGCCCTTATTCTCAGTAATACACAAAGATACAATTTGTAGAAAATGCCCTTTGGTACCCTGTTTATGCTAGTTGTACTCTTTAAAAGTAGGCCCTAAATGGCCTCTTCCCCTACAAAGCTCAAATTTGAGGCCTGCAATTGATATTATTGTTTTTGATGATTATGAAATTATTTCACATATAAAAATAAAGTTTTCATTGTGACACAATGAAGATTCATCATGCCCATCTAGTATACTTCTTTTTTTTCGTAAATTTCTATTTAAAAAAATCTTTTTATCCATTTATCGATGATCATTATTGTTGTAGAATAAACAGGCCTTAAATCCAGAATTTGTGTTCATATATGAGAATTTTATTTTGAAAATATATTAATCAAGGTTTTACACCTTCCATGATTTTCTTTGTATTACAAATAATAATTTAGCATTAGTTTCAAAAAAGCACTAGCAAATATATTTTGTAATCAAAATTAACCAAATCATCATTGTTTTTCTTTAAACCTTTATTAAAAGATTGTGAGATTTGTCTTTATTCAATTATATTCTTGTTTTTATATGATCAAAATACCAATTGTTATGCTGGGATGGGATGTAAAAGATAACCTTATCAAGGCCTTCCACATACCCCAAAGATTATATCAAAGTCCTCCGCCCACCCTAGCTTATAAATTTCAAGGCTTTACAGTCAACCTAACTTAACCAGGTACCTTGAAGCGTCTAAATAATTTACAAACGTAAATTTAAATTGTATCACACAAAACTGTTTTATATTATTTAATTTATTTCTTGCAATGGAATAAGGCATAATAACATTGTTGTTTTGCTCAAGCAAAACTTTGTTTGTTTGTTTGTTTTTGCAATTTGGGTTGTTCGGTTGAATTTTTTTTTTTAATTAGGCCTCTATTACTGCATTTTTAAATTTGATTTTTAATTATTCGTACATGCAATTTCTGGAATAATGTTATGCATATTGTACAATTGTTGGGATAACTTTATGTATTTAGTATTTCAATATAATCATATGTTTCAACCAAAAAAAAATCAGTAAAATATCAAGATTTAAAAAAACAATGATTTTCTAGAATTTGCGTTGATTGTGCCTGTGCAACACCTATTTTGGACTAAAAATGGTTGTTTTCAAAAAATATAAATAATATTTAACTACCTCGTTTAACTTTGTACTCCATATCTGGGTCTTGTAGATTATCACTTGTACTACCTGTTAATAATAGTTAATAAACTATTAATAATTAATATATGTTTACAAAAATTATTTTACAATTTAAAAATTAATATTACTTATTGAAAAATTTAAAACTGATGATTAAGAAACACATTAGTTTAAGTAAACATTTAAAACACATTTGTGAGGTCTTACCACAAAATGAGAGATCAAATTGCGATAATCAACAAAATAGAAGTCAAATTTTTGAGAAATTGAAATAATATACTTTAAATCACTTTTCATGTTGGAAAGTGTTCTTCATGCAGATTTCAGAGATTTACAGTCATTTAATTGTATATTTTTAGAGTGTTTATTGGTAAATTAAGGCTGGCGCACACATGAGCCAACAGTGCATGTCAACAGTCGCTTGTTCCGCCACTATAGTCCAGTAGGTCACATGTGCAGTGAAATGTAGTACACCGACGGTGCAGCATAAGGCTTTTACCATGTTTGATATTGAACAGCTATCCACGCTGGTGGCCAACCGCGTGTGCGCATTAATTTACAATTAACAACAATTATGTCTATTCAAAATTTCACCATACAGGTGATCTATTGGTGTGCAGCAACACAAGTGACTGTTGATGTGCACCATTGGCTCACATGTGTGGTGGCCTTTAGCAGAGGTTCATACCCTCCCGATTTGTCCGAGAGTCTCCCAAATTTTAGCAGTCTCCCAATTTTTTAAAGCAATCTCCCAATTTTCTGTTAAAATTTAAAGATGTTTTAGTACCATAATTTGGTTTAGAATAAATTTTAATCAATAAATACAGTACTTTTAAATCATAATTGATTTAAGTTAAGTTAAGTCAAAACCTTTCTGGCCAGTTTTTTTCGGCCCTTTCGTCATAAAATGCAGTACAAGGGGTAGTATTTTAAGATAGAGGGCGCACTTTGAAAAATCTCCCGAATTTTAGACTTCAGGTTGGAACGTCTGCTTTAAAGTTGTGATTGGCATACCTATGGACGCTAACCATTGAGGAGATAGCATCTACTAACGGACTTCTACCCTTCTACTAGGCCTAGGCCTAGTTGTATCCTAGCTAGTCAGCAACACATTTGGCGTATTCAATTGGGACTTATCCGTTGAGTTTTGCTAAGCCACGCCCACTATGTGCCGTGGACTTGTTGCATTCATGATGAACGCGTGATTCGAATACAACTTAAAAAAAGTAATTGACAAAGCTAATAAAATATGGCTAACACTCAAAAAACTAACATTTCTGTTAAGGCAGTGCATTTACTGTTGGCGCGATAGTGATAGTGATGAAGACCAAATTATTAATAATACTGGTTTGCTGTTGGTGCTATTTACTATCAAATTCAATACAAATAAAATGAATTGATATTGCAAGTGTAGGCCTAAGTCGCCAGGGGCTTTTTTCAGGCCTAATTATGTGGACCATATACGCTAGGCCTACTATCCCACTGCTATCCAGAACTCGACCATGAAAAAAGTTATGTACGCCTCCATCATGGTTAGGCTTAGGCATAGGCGTGAGAATAGAAATTTTACCTAATTAATATATATTATGATTTTCACTCATTGTTTTTCATCTCTGTGCAGTGTGTAGTTTACCAACTCCACTAAATTTAATGGAGTATTTTGAACGTTAAATACAAACTGAACAAAAACGTGCTTGTGTTATTTAACGTTTACCAATCGAATACGAAAAATACTTAACAGATGTTCTGTTGAGCACAGAAGTTCCCAAGTTCGAATACGTCAATTGTCGTAATTAATAACATAGGCTTTTAAATAAACAAATTAAAATTTAAATACCGTGTTTAAAACAGTGGTATTTTATTCTTACCTTTACCAGAATCAAAAAGAAAGCCAGAGAATCTGTCCATACTCGATGGGACAATGAATAACAAAATATTTCTGAGCTAGGCCTAAGCTCACCAAGACCATCTGGCGTGCTTCAGTGCATCTAGCCCTGCTCGATTACGGTTAACCTTCGTGTGACGATGAAATATCGAGGCCTAGCGAACAAATGATAAAACAGAGAAAAAACAATTTATAATACTTCAAATTCATACTAGAATTAATTAATTAACAATATACATTTTAAATGCAAAATAGATAAAGTCTGAAACATCCTTCTGTCGTTATCAAATTAGGTTTTTAAGAACTAAACTTCACCTTTCAATGTTTTCCTTTCACAAAACCCATAAATCTAATTTATTCAGAGAAAATGAATCTCAAAACGGTCAGTTAAAAAGTACATTCATATGCGTATTTTTTATAGGCCTAGATCAATAATTTATTATAATTTTTACAGTTATGAACAAACTAAATAAATAAATACTGTTATTTTAGTTCTGCTAAGTTTTTATTTATAACAAAGAAATCTCGACCAAGCTCACTTTGGATGGCCCAATTGAAAATTAGGCCCACCATATTCTAATTTTAAAGGGGCACTCCGGGATTATTTCTATGAATATACTTTAGTTATGCACTAAATGACAAGATTTCACAACTTTAGAACAATTAGATAATGAAAAAAAACACTATTAAGATGGGTTTTAAATCAAAAAGTCGGTCTACTTTTTTTTAATTTATTTATTTGGAATTTCACTTTTAAATCAGTGGCACTCTTCACAGAAAAGAAGGTGCATCCATTACAAAACACA
>JAOTQE010091617.1:0-14689 GCA_025631205.1 Nesometra sesokonis
CAGCGTCATACGTCACACAACTGCCAGTGCCAGCCGCGGTGATGGTTCAACTTTGCGCGCAGAGGGCGGAATGCTGACGCGTCGCCTAGTGGGAACCAAGCTTAAGGAATCATTCCAAAAAACACGATAAAAAATTATACAATCGACTTCAAGAGCGGATCCAGGATTGTGATCTTGGGAGGGGGGGGGGCGGGGGCTTTCACAATTTTTTTTTTGACAAGCAAAAAAATCCCTGCTTGCAATAACAAGTCTGATTTGTGCCTCTAGCAGTCTTCACAGGCCTTGTGGGTGTTCTTTTAATTGCCATAAACGCCGATTTTTTTCATGTCAATTTTAGGGGGTTAAGCCCTGGACTTATTCGATTTAATATTAAGCTCATAAAACCAAAATTATTGATCTCAAGTTGTGAATTATGGTAGATGTAAAATTGACCTTAAAATGTGTACTAATCTCAATGATAATATGTGTGATAAAAATATAGTATAAACTATAATACCTTTTAAATACACGCCAAAGTGCCAAACTAACTAAAATTAAGTTTGAATCCGCATCTCATTTAAATTTACCATTAGATAATAACACGTATGAAGACATTTCTAAAATGTTATCTAAAACATATTATCTTTTAATTCTCTAAAAGCATTAGTTGCATGCTATTTGATATTTTATACGACATATTTTTACAAATTCAACGCCGTCGTTACGCAGGTTTCTATGGAGTACTGTAACTATTTGACCTTGTCTAATAGCATACCCTGTAATTATTGATCTAAGTACTAATTTGAAACTAAAAAAAGCCTGTCAGATATTTCTTTTATATAATACAAACGAGTACACGAAGTGATGATAAAGAAAAGCGTAGACAAATTGGAATTTATTGATTTCGCATATAACCATATTTGACTAACTCGGACCTTTGTTACATGTTTTTTTTTCAAAATTAGTGAATCATTTTTAATTTAACTTAATTCTGTTTATAAGTATATAAAGCACAAATAATGTGAAAGCATGGCCAATCCGAAAGGAATAAGGCAAAGTTAAAACATTAAAAAATCAGACTAGTTTACAGGGTACAGCGATACACACAAAGGTACGATTGTGAAGCCGCGTTCATTGATTTCATAATTTTGAAGGCAGTGTTTGTTAAAAAATAAGATTTTTTTATTTATTAATTCAGACAGGCTGACCGGATAATTTTAGGCATTATATTGGTAATAATATTAGAGATGTCAAATTACAATTTAATATATAAATAAAAGCTACAAATAAGATACACACAATAATACATGTTCATCAGTCGGGAAGCCACTTTGTAACGCTTCATTGATATCGTACATTGTGAGGGTGGTGTTTATTAAATTTAAATTTTGTTACAAACTTACGAGAAGTTGACATGATCATTTTGGCATTAAATGTAGTTAGTAATGACATTAGAGATTTCTAATCTAGTAGTGGCGCTGTAGCTTGGCGGTTAACATGCTTGCCTTCCAATCACAACATCCTGGGTTCAATCCTGACCAAGCGAGGATTATTCCCACGACCAAAAACGCCACTGCCTAAGCCTCGTAATGAGTCTTAGTTTATAAGCATGATATATTAAATTTATCCTGAAATTGGCGTTTACGCTGTTGGGTCTGGTTAAAATAAAATCACACTTTTAGTTTTGCGCGTTTCTTTGTTTTTAGCATCTCTAAATCATACATGCCAACATTGAAGATTGAAAAAAACCTGAGATTCCTCGCGCGTTACACCAGCGATGGTGGTATGCGCGCAAGTTGGGGGAGGGGGTTGGCATGAGATGGGTGTCCACCTCTCATAATATGACCTCCAGGAGGAGAAAATCTGGTCCATCGCCGATGTCATGCATATACGGCGCGTAGTCTAAAATAACCAGGCATATTAACAGTTGCTGACAGTCATCGCGCAAACACACATTTGTAGGCAATCGACCCACATGTGATTGATAATGCAAATATTGGGGGTTTCTTTTTACTTTATTGCTAAAAAAAACGCGTGTAATAAGAAATTTGCAATTTTATTTTGTAAACGAGAGAATATGTCAGAAACTGGGAGAAAGAAAATTGGCCTGGAGCCAGGTTGAAAAACGACAGTCTCCCGGCCAAATCGGGAATGTTGGCATGTATGTCTACATTTATGTTGAGTACGTGTGCCAATGTTCACACACCACTCACTTCTGATTAAGATGGAGATTACTATTGACGATCAGGAAGGAAGCATCAAATTCTAACATATCTCCAAAACTAACTGGTCAATCGTACTAAAATTTTCTGGAAAGGCCCAGAAGGTCAAAATTAATAAACGAATTCTGTTCTGCAAGTTATAGAGGATCCGAGATCATATTTTGGGTTTATTTGGAGAGTATTTAAAAAAAAACCTCCCAGACCTTGATATCTGAAGAAAATAAATAAATCTTAACGAAACATGGAAGAAGTGCTTCCTGTGTACTCGGGTTTAATCGACAAAATTGTACAAGTGATCCGATGTGGGATGTAGATAGGGGCATTGGTAATTGTCTCAGACATATGCTTAAAACTGATTGGGGATAAAATTTTCTGACGATCACGATTAATAAGATAAGATCAATAAGGATTACTTAAAATGAAAAGGTCCAAAACAATATCTAGACACCTTCAGCAAATGTATATAATTTGACAGAAAATTGGCAAAAGCGCTTAAAATGGCCCCAGGCATTAATCATGGATCCTCCATGGTATAATTGACAAAATTCCAATAACTGGTGTAGAGTGTAAATATGCGGATAATCAAATCCAAACCATATAGCCAATTAATCGACAGACAAGATTACTTTGAAATACAATAAACAAATTAATGAAATTTCTGTGACGATGAGAGGTTGGCTGTGGATATGAGAACCAATTAAGGGAACAATTTTTCAAAAATAATATCTAAAGGATAACAAACGATATTGATTGAAACTTGGCCAATGTGCTTTTCATGGTCCTGGCGATATCCAGTGATGATCATGTAAGGTTGATCCCTGTCCTACCTAACCAAAACACTAATCAATAGATGATGATTTCACTATCAAATTTAAAAAACACATTTGTGGAATTTCTGTAACGGTCCGGGTAAGTTTGTAAATATGAAGACCACTTAAATTCAAGTAAAGATAAGTCGAAATTAGGGTAAACCTAGAAGTAATTGCAACGAAATTTCTTTTTGTTTTATCTTGTTGATATCGTCAAATTGATGGTGATTGTGCTCATAATAGTTATTTTGGTTCTTTCGTGCCATTTTGTTATCTGCTTGGAATGTATTTATGGTGTCTAAAACAAACCGTTTATGAGATATAAGACTTGAAATTCCATTTGAATGCAGGACACATGTATGAAATTGTGGGTTCAAAATAGGTTTATTTGGTTATTCGGTACCACATTTGAAGTGATATTTTTGTTCGTTGAAATGAAAAACGACTATCGCTTGGCCTAATTGCGGTAGCAAGGTGCCTAAATGGGGACTCCAAGGCGGAAATCTCAGCATATTACCAGTACAAAGGAGGCTTCCATTTCACATCTATAGTGATATTTTTGTTCGTTGGAATGAAAAACGACCGCTAGGCCAAACTGCAGTAGCAAGGTACCTAAATGGGGAATCCAAGGCGGAAATCTCAGCACATTACTAGTACATAATTAAACGAGGCTTCCAATTCACATTTATGGATCCGCCCTTTTACTACTAGATTAATTTTAAAATAAAAATCTATATAAGCCTATACCCATGCATACATAAAAAACAAAGGGCGGGGAGGGGGTGTCGTTAAGGGAGAATGACCCTCTTTGAATCCAGGCAATATCATCTTTTGGAATTGTATTTTTTTATGTTCAGCACTAATCAATTATTACATTTCTATTAGTACATCATCCAGACCCTCGCGCGTCTGTTTTTGTTTTCCCGATGAGTTTTACTACAACAATCATTGTCGATAAGAAGCAACGAGATGTTCCAACTAAGGGGGAAACACTTTATAAGTCATATGGAAACGTTTTCACCAGTTTTTGTCATTTGCTATCCGAATTCAGCGAACCAAAGTCAAATCACTCTGCTACGTAGGTACTGTAGTTCATTTCTATATCAGATAACAATGAATTGTTGACTGGATATGTTTTTTTCTTTTATATTTTTCCGATAAACCTACCCAATCGCAAGTTTTATATCAGATTTAAGCTCATTAAATTCTCTCTAAGATATCCGTTTGGGCCATTACAAACAAAAAAATATTTTACGAGTGAAGAGTAACGACTGAGCTTGAAACAGCTAAAAAAACCTAATATTTCAAGAAATTCCCTATGTAAAGCAGCCAAGAAGCTGCTGAACTGCAGGGAATTTTTCACGCTATTTTTCACAGTGAGGTACAATAATATTTCTATAACATAATCCGTTTGGGTCATTACATGTAGATCATAAAAATGTAATTTTCCCCAAAAATCCATGTTTTATCTAATGGTTAAAGCGACCTTAGAGAGCAAATGATACTACGTTTCCATTATGTGCCAACAATCCACCGGCGCGGATGTTGGGGAAGGGGATGACGTATCCACCACATAATTCTGAGTGCGGATGGTCCCCACTCCTCTAAGGCAAACACAAATTTGTTTTAAAAAAATATAAAGAAACAGACTGAAGACGTGTGGTACATGCTTGGTTGTATACTCCAAAGCGTTATGAATGATAGACCTAGATAAAGGCGCTCTGCATAAAACATGTAGATGCTTTTATTCAGGTGCGGAGAATATGGGGAGAATCCGACGCCTACCCCTCCCCCCGCCCCCCAACAATATCGGCAAAGTACATGTGTGCTCCCTCTGACATTTTCCTCAACAAATAAAATACATACGAGATGCAGACAATTATAACAGAATACAGTGGAAAACACGAAAAAATAAGTCATGGTGTCTTTGTAAAATTTGAAACCATTAACAAGCCCCACTCGCCGGAAATAGTGCATCCCATCTTTTTCAACATTCTGGATCCGCCCCTGGTTTTCAAATAGATTCTATCCATCCACAGGCGCACTCAGTCTGTCTGTGGCCAACCTTCGCCCACCCCCGCGGACTTTAAAAGTAGATCTCCGCCGTTGTCAATATAGTTGATGAAATTCGCTATTAGACCTACCCTGGTTTCTGTAGTAAACGACCCTACGGTCCTTCTCATAGTTCAGGTACCGGTACTGCGCACCTCTTTCCTGAAATTCGACTGCTGTATGTTGGAGGTGTGACGCCAATCCTCGGTGTTCATGATATCATATGAACGAAAGTGGCCACCAATAGTTGCACATGGCCTATCGAAGTCAGTGAGTAAGTGAGACCATAAAATGGAAAGATGACTTAACCAATATTAATTAGATCAAACTGATGATGACATAAATTGTGTCATCATCAGGATCCTGATGATGACATAGTTTATGTCGAAATATTGAATCTTGTCATGATGGCGTGTATCTCATTGCTTGGAGTATGCATTATACTTTCTTATATTATCATGGTTGTAAATATTGCACATATTGGAGCAGGTTAAGGCCACAGACGGTTTCTTAATGTCAGATTTATTCATAATATCTTGGGCCTTTGCGATGTAGCGTAGCGGTTAGGCGTAGAATCTGTAAACAATATATTTTTTTTATAATCATGATAAAATCAATTACTCAATTATACTGAAAATAATGTTATTTTGATGATGTGTGTTTTTAGACAATGCTCAGAGCAAAGAGCTGATTAAAGCTGGCATATTAACATAGTCATAAAAACGTGATTTCAATTAAATAATCTTTGATACTTGTATTGTTCCATGACGCTGCAAAAAGTAGGTTAGTGATAAGGTAATTGATAATGAAGAAATTCGCTATTAGACCTACCCTGGTTTCTGTAGTAAACGACCCTACGGTCCTTCTCAGTTTAGGTACCGGTGCTGCGCACCTCTTTCCTGAAATTCGACTGCTGTTGGAGGTGTGACGTCAATCCTCAGTGTTCATGATATCATATGGACGAAAGAGGCCACCAATAGTTGCACATTGCCAAATAAGTTAGTCCAGTAAGAGTTTTCAACTGGACACCATGCATATATCGAAGTCAGTGAGTAAGTGAGACCTTCTATAAGATGGAAAGATGACTTAACCAATATTAATTAGATCAAATGCTAGTAGAACACCAAAGACAACAATCGAAAATTGATGCAAAGGCTTACGTCCAGCAGTGGAACGATACAGACTAACAAATAAAAAGTTAGACTTCCTAACAGAACTTTAATATTTAAACAATAATATGTTAAGAGGTTACTTATTATTAAAAAAATATTGTATTGGCCACGCCCGACCCATCAAAAATCTATGAAATTGAGGTTCGACATTTTTCTTGTACGACAGTTTTTATTATGCCCTCCCTTTTGCATTTTGTTGGACGGTAGCGTGCGATTCAACGACAAACTTTATCTCTCGTATCTCCTTCTCCGATACCAAGCCAAGTTACCACTTGACAATGCCAAAACAAATGGTTTCTCAATGGAAAAATAATGCACTGTAATCTAAATTGTAAACGTATGGTAAATTTTGGGCAACACCAGACTATTCACTCCATATACAACCAGCCTGTTGGATACAGCAAATGCAAAACTCCTGAATACAGGCCTGTGAGCATTTTAGATTGAACAATTAAAATGTTTATGACGTATTTTTTTTGTTCGCGGTATCGTCCCACTTTTTAAATTTTCTTCAAATAAAGTTATAAATGCATAATATTGCATTGCAAAATAACAATAATATAGAGAACATACGTCAGAGTTTGGCAAAACAAATTATATCTAATGTAGAGAACATATACTTACTTTATTTCTTGATGTTTTCCTTTCATTTCTATTATTTCTTTAACTTTAGATTTTCTTCATCGTTTCTTGCTAACTAATACTTAAACCACAACTTTTAATTTACCTAATGTTTTCATAAAAATAATAATAATAAGCTCTTTTTTAAAGATCAATTTGTTACTATTAATTTTCGGTGGGTACAATGTAAACAGGGCGTGGATGCAGAAATTTCTAACAGGAGGGCACCAACTTACCAGATCCCTTTTACAGTTGAAAGGGCACATAAAGACTGACTAGACCAGGGAGTGGGTTTGGAAGGGGAAGAATATTTTTGAAAATAATAACAGGGCGGATCCAGCGGAGCTCGAAAGAGGGGCCCAATGTCATTTTGGAAAAACACAATTGTGAGATTCTAACAGCAAACCGATGGCAAATAGGCTTGGGTCCAGTTCCCGCCTAGGGCCCGGGAAGATTTCCTTTACAGATGCTCTCTGGTGCACTTTTTGAGGTCCAAAGTGTGCAAAATATATTATTTTGCCGGGTCAAAAGGGGGAGCGGGTCCGTTTCCCCCACCCCTTAGATCCGCGCCTGAAAAATAAGCATCTATACAATCGAACAGTGAGGGAGGGATCTACACTCAAAAATATCTGGGAACACGTTCCCCAGTTTTCGTAAGTTGCGAGATCGGAAAGACCCAGCAGGGGAAAAAGTAAGGGAGGATTTCCCCCCCCCCCCCCCCCCTTTGAAACATTTTTTTGTAATTTATTCTGTGGTTGAAGTGACTGCATTTTAGACTTTGCAAATCAGTTACATTTTTTTACGTTTTTTTTCTCTCCTTTTACATGTTTGTCTCTTCCAATTCGTTTACTTCGGTTAAACGGGGACGGGGTGACCAGGGGGTGGGGTGAGGGCCCTTGAGAAAATCCTCTGAAAATACGTACTTAGAACGATTCATAAGTGAGGTTTCGCAAACTTACGAGATATGAAAACGGATACGTCACACTCCAATTTTTGAAAATGCTTAAATGTGCTAAAACATATATCAAATTGATGATCGTCCTACAATACTGACCAACTGTGACAGTGTTCTATTCAGTTGTTACAAGAATGTGTGACGTATCCGTTTTCGTATTCGTGTTTCGTAAAGCTGCGAAACCTCACTATTGACTTTCATTTTTCTCGTTTCACATTTTAGTCTTTTTAAAAATAAGTATGCTTTTTGGTTGAACGAAGTGAACTAGCAGGGAGTGGGTGAGGGAGATACATCCCTTTGAGAGATGTTGGTATTCTGTGATTAAAATGACTGCAATTGACATCATTTTATGGTACTTTGTACATGAATTACACAAGCTGTCGGAATTTTTCTCTTTACATCGTTTACTCTAAATGTTTTTTTGGTTGATGACGGGAGGGCACATGCCCCTGATGTCATGATTAATTTCTAAAGTATCTTAGTGCATTTGAAAATTGCAAGTTAATAAAAAAAAAACCTTTGAAGACCTTTCAGAAATTCGTTAGAATTTAGCGTTATAAAAATTAGGGCGAAATATAAAGTCAGTTCATAGTTCAATTACTAGTACATCTGTAATGTATTTTTTCAGGAGGTTTATGCGTGTTTTTAGTGTTTTCTTAATTAACCGCACGATTTGGTGTTATCAGCCTACGCGATTAGTTCATTAGTTCATAAATCTATTCACGTTACGGTATTCGATATTTAATATTATTTAAAATTGATACAAAAAACTAAGGTTGATCATCGATCCCGATATAACGGTAAGCCCTGATCCATTACAAAGCTGAAAACGGTTACTAGTAGTTCGTTAAAGACCAAAATACTTTATTCAGCTATCTTGTTTATTTTAAGAAACATGTATTATTTACTCGTATTATTTATCTATTATTGTAGAACCTGTGTTTCTTCCACAGGCCAGTACATTGTGTTTACTCAACATTTTCTACCAGGTTGGAATCAGGAATTTAAGAGTATTAATCGTATTCAGTGTTTATTGGTTTGCACAAGAAAATCAACATGCGCTTCGGTAAATTGGAACCATCATGATAACGTTTGTCAGATACGAGAAGATAAAGTGATAGTAGGGAATTTAGTAGAAAGCTTGTCATATGATTATATTGAAAAGGTATCATAATAATTATTTTTTATTTGGATCTGCCATTTATTAATTATTAATTAATTAATTATTAATTTAATTATTAATTATTCATTAATGTTTATTAATACATGTTTGCTATATCTGATATGTTTGTTTTGGATCTCCTTGTTGGAACTTATCCACTTAGATTAGCTTGTTTTTGTTCATGAATGAAAATTTCAACCGTCCATGCTTTAGTATTTCTGTCCTCTTCTTCTGATTAATCGTTCTTTCTGAAGTTATGCTTTCCCTTTTTTATAACTGTTGCTTCTCTTATTCATAACGTCTTCCTGTTTATTTTGTGTTCCTTATTGTTCCAATTTCTTTAGTGATCGGTTTGTTTATTTTCTCTTCATCTTTATCTGATCTTATTACAATTTTGTATGCCTATTTTGTACTTCGCATTGAATTGTTCCGGTCATCGATCTGTTGAAATATTTATCAGTATATGTTTGTTTGTTTGTTTTCTGTTTTAGGTTGATTGTTTGTTTGTTTGTTTGTTTATTTGGCCTTCATCATCATCGTAGGCCTTGTAAAGAAAAGCCATGATTGTATATACCTATGCCCGTCTATCCTTCAAACCGACTTGGAAAATACTGTCAGCGTTTACCTCAATTAACATTATTTTTTTAATTTGCAGGTCAACAATAATGGCTCTAAAACAAGTAAGAAAAATAGTTTATTTTATTCGATTACATTCTATGGTTAATGCTTACCTACCTGTTTAATACGCTCGATTTCAATCATTCAATTACATCAGTCATATTTAGTCTATAGGTAGTTTACCATTTTATCGAAATCATGTGTAGGCCTAAGCAAAACAATTTATTTCACTATACTTCTAATGTAATTTGTAAAATACTACAATTCCTTTATCAAGTGAAATTGACTACCGTACCTTATAATCAAAGTATAATTAAAGTTAACCATTTTTACCCGTTTTTATCATTTTCTATCCGAACTCAGCGAACCAAGGTCAAATCACTCTGCTGCGTAGCTAGTTCATTTCTATAGCCGATAACAGCGATTTTTATTATTGGACATGTTATATATTTTGTATTTTTCCGATAAAACTACTCAACCAATCATACCAATTTTTATATCAGATTCAAGCTCATTAAACTCCCTCCAAGAATCCGTTTGGGCCAGCACGAACGAAGAAATAGTTTACAAGTGAGGGAGTATTAATCTATCTTGAAACTGCCAAAAACCAAAGATTTCAATAAAAATATTAACACAATGATATAATATGGTCAACAATTGAAGATTTGTTTAATAGTTTTTTGAACACATTCTTAACTCTAGTTTCTGTTTCAACTATCAACGCTTATCTTACAAAACATAGACAAAGCAGTTGTCAATAACATGGTAGTCACTTCTGGGCAATTTATTACATTTACATTTCAAGTCAAGAGTGTTTATTCCTTTTTTTTTTCTCTCTTTCGTGGGAGTCGCCCACGTTTATTTTCTTTTTCTTTTCATTTCTTTTCAATTTTACCATATGTTCTCGTATCTTTAGAAATATACAAATGCATTATTATACAGTATAATACAATCCATTGCATACTACAATGGCTATTATATATTAGTCTATACATCAATAATTACGGTAAATAAACTTATGGTTTTTTTTGTCTTTTCCTTCTTTTATATTTATTTATTTTTTTTAACAATCGTTAATAGCACCAATTACTGTTGGTACAGCAGTATCCATTATTTAACATAATGTATTTACCTTGCAAGATTTTATTACCCTTAATTACTTTTTTCTTTTCACATATACGCATAAATATACACAGAAAAACATAACTATACACAGACATACATACATATACATACAAACATGCACACATACCTACATACTTATTCTTACTACAAATTTTAAATTGACAGAACCAAAGATGATATTGAAAATTAGTGGTGGACACAGGGATGTTGCCCTAGTTGCCCGGGCAACACCCTTCCATAACAGCAAGCTACTACTAAACTAAAATCCCATTTAATCGTATTTTTCATCGTATTTGTTTTTCTTTAACATAGAATGGGTTTACACAGCTTAATTGTGAAATCTGGTGGAAAAATAAAGATGTCTTAGCGCGAGGGAGTTTCGCCACCGAAACCTTCATCGGGGCTTCGCCTCTGGACTTCAGTCAGTCCCCAACCATTCGATTGTAACTCTTGGGCAACAACCGTAGGCCTAATTATCCTGCGACCACCACTGAAAACGTATATTTCTTCACCTGGTTTAACTTTACATTTTAAGTAATCGGCTAAAGATTATTTGAATTTTGCACTGTCGAATCATCTTCTTGCATTGCATTATCGAATTTTATAACAAGCTATTTAAAGCAGGGTGCTATTTATATTTTCAAGATTTAAAAGTTCATTTAGTTCAAATTTTCTTAACAAACCTTGAATATTTTTAATCCAAATTTGACATGGTTTTAAACTTAATTAGTGTTTTACATATAGTGATTTTTACTATTTACATCCATATTTTTAATTGTTTGTGAAGTACCGTCAGTCATTTTAAATATAATTTGGATGTGTTCGACAGATTCGTAACCTATATTGCCAAGAAGAACTTCTTTTACCACTTTTCTTGGTGCTTAGGAACATGCTTGCCATTTCGTATTTAATGCAAATTAAACAGTCTTCTGGACAATTTTTTAACACCATGGCCAATATTTTTTTGACAATTCATGTTTTAATATTAATGCGAAATTAAGATAGTTACATTTATTTTCT
The DNA here is from genome assembly GCA_025631205.1 of Nesometra sesokonis. Taxonomy (NCBI): domain Eukaryota; kingdom Metazoa; phylum Echinodermata; class Crinoidea; order Comatulida; family Antedonidae; genus Nesometra; species Nesometra sesokonis. The sequence continues at coordinate 11,736 of JAOTQE010091617.1, forward strand.
TCTAGCTGGTAATAACGTCTATTTTTATCCAATCGACGAAGATTATGAAAAATCCAGTTTATTCTGCAGCAACTACTCAAGCTTCATTGCTTCATACGAGCAATTGTACAACGCCTTTCAACCTCGCCTGGAAAACTGTGCAAAAGGATGGCTAAAAAGTGGAGAGGTTGCATTCACTGAACTTGACGATGACGTCTGCACACTCAAACCACCGGAACTGTGAAGCAACATATTCCCCTGCACCAAGACCTATCTTGGTGGTGTGTACTGTTACAGAGAGCCTAACCAACCTAGAGATCTTTACGACTACTTACCAAAATCTCAACGAATTATTCGACCATCAGGCAGTAATTCACGTAAGCTAACTGGTGAAGACGCAGAGAAATGTTGCAGTACTAACTTCAGAGGTCGCCTGGCAACACCACTTAATGTTAAAAACAATACATTGTTTTTCGGAGCTAACCTCTGTGTTACAGGTTGGCTCTCTGATTTATTGCGCGGTAATCCTTGCAATGGTCATACGCCATCTAATTTCTGGATGAATTTAACAGGAAATTACATATTCTTCGAACCTACCATCTTTAAACATTTTGCATTTTGCTTAGTTCCTTTATTAAACCAGACTGTTCCTTATACAGATCCGTTTCCTTCTCATGGCGTCGTGAACGGGCGTGGAGAGGTTAGGTATTCTCTAACTTACAATAAAGCGGAGACGATGTGTGAAAGTCGAGGTGGTAGAATGGCAACGAGGGATGAGGTGGAAAACGCTAGAGAGTCTGGATTCGACTGCTGCATGGCCGGATGGGTGGCCAGCGGTGAAGTAATTTTTCCAATATCGGAAATCAGATATGGCTGTGGCAACACTGGTGAAGCTAGGGTTATTAGCTGGGGTTATCAAAACAAAAATACTTCTACATTTTCCGTATTTTGCTATTTCAACAGGATGTCTGCGGTTGACACTGACCAATAAACGGAGATCTAACAATATTGAAACGCATAGGTTAATACATCTTGTAATGGACGATAAGTAAAATATATCATAAGCCAATTGAAACAGTAGTGCTTGCCAGCCCTTTACATTTAAAACTACACCAAGTGCCAACTATTTCACCAAAATTCGCCTAATTTCCAATTCTTCTTAAGAATATACTAGCATAAAATATGCATAAGGGTAATTCCATGCCAAACCACTCGATTTTTTCCGGCTCAACTCCGATTTTGATGAATTTTTGGCACACTCGTGGGCATCCTTGAGAAACCGTACCACACAAAATTGTCCCGCGTTCTATCCAATTTCTCACGGATCTAGAGCAGTTTGAACAGGGAGGTATCTCCCTGGTTTGAAGATTTTGTGACTTTTGCATGAGTTACGGTAGTAACAAGGAAACAGAAAATTGGTCGTAAGTTACTAGCCCAATATTCTATTTGCATGAATTTGGTAGCATTAGATAGCTAAGTAAATTAACTTTTCAACGATATGTAACACGATGAACTTTGAAGGCTATGACGTCTTCAAGGTACCAGGTTGAATTGCATGTTGAAATTTGTTTTACGAGTGCAGTATATCAATACTTGCTGAGATGAATTTTGTAATAAAACCCAAAAGACGAACATCTCTGTCTTCAGCATTCAAACGACAAAGACGGGGACCTCCGTCTTGGGCAGTCAAAGTGTTAACAAGATGGACATTAAACCATTACCGTATTTAGTGGGCATTTTCTTAGTCAATTCGTTAAAAAGCTTACCCGAGAAAATAGAATAAGATAAGCCATGGATCACACCAAATATTACGTCGCTTATTGTCAAAGAAATAGACTTTAAGACTTTAAATGTAAATCAACTACACAAATGGCGCGATACTCGTAATCAAATTGTGTACAAGATATCGGCATCTAAGAAACATTACTATAAAGAGTTCAAAATATAAAGGTTAACGCCCTTACTTGTTGGCACTGGTCGTAGAGAGTTGCAACTTGCATAGAATCATATCAAATATTGTTACCACAATAAACTACTATTTTGAAAAAGAACGGAAGTTGGTGATTACAGTAACCGCTAACCTTATTTTTATAAAGTGTTTTAATATTTTCGGTTATTAATGCGAAATTCTAATTTTATAAAGAAGTGTTTCTTGTTTAATTAAATGTATGGTATGTCGATTAAGATACTGAAATCACAACACATTCATACTTATAATTATTATATAAATCATCAAATTTTATTATTATTATGATGTGCTAAATAAAGGTCATCGTATCCTGGTATCTGTTTTTAGGCCTCATCAGTTTAGTTAAAGGTACGGTAACCATGATTGAATATATAATATATTATAGACCAAAATATGCATAGATAGGTGTAAATACAAATACCACAGTAAAAGCTTAATGCACTTTCTTGGTTGTCTTTGACTTAATCTTCATAGTATTTTATATTCCATTCAGATTAGTAAAAATAGTAAAAGAAATGTTAACAAATTGCAAACAGGTGTTGTATGTAGTATATAATGTGAGAGTAAATGTCACTGACAGAAATCCTGTACCGTATAATGTCACACTTCACATTTTTTTATGCATATTGTAGTTTAATTTATATTACAGGTATTATTAAATTTTGCATCATATGGACATCCTCCGTATTGATAGGCTTGTCCTACTTGTAATGTTATATGTGACGAAACTGATAAAGGTATTCTCAGCGTATACTGGAATATAATAATAAGTCGTTATGCCCACTGATTCTAATATTTCAACAACCGTGAAAGGGTATTAGACTTTATTCTGGCACTTGAATTTACACCTGGTCTATGTATATGGTATATAAAGACTCAGTCTGACTGCTTAAACATTAACTTTAGTTTATTAATTTGAAAGTTTCAATTTCAATTCAATTTCAATTTCAATTTCTTTATTGCTACAAAAGCCATCAAGGGCCAATATCCGCTTGAACAAACATAT
>JAOTQE010091628.1:0-14688 GCA_025631205.1 Nesometra sesokonis
AACAAGTTTTGTAACAGGACGGGAGGCCTATATGACGGTGACTTATTCTCCGTACCCATTGCCTACCGTCATGGATCGAAAGTTCCGTACCACCACTTTACCGTACGTATTTGATTGTAGATTTTTAAAAAATAAGGGAGATTTAAAAAAATAAAATTCGTGGTGTGCGTGGCCGCAAGCGATACGCATGAATGATTCTAGGGTTCACACTGTTTCTCCATTGTTGCTACGTGTACATGTTGAAACAAGATAGTTACCTTTTGAAACCTGTACAGGATTCATTTAACAAAATCAGGCAATATAAAATATTATCATATTTAATTTATTGTTCATTTAGGTAACTGATCAACGATTTTAAGTATTGTTTTAGAATACATATTGGATAAAATCGGACATTTTTGCTAGGCCTCTACAATATCAATTTCGGCGAGCTACCGGACATTTTATATTGTACTGATTTATGGTTTGTTTTAAATAAAATCACAATAGTAATTTAATATTAATTATGCCTAGTTAGGCCTACACATTCACATAAATTGATCATTCATGTATAAAAAATGACACTGTAGAAGCAGCAGTACTGCTGCTGGAGTTGATTATTGAATGTTGGTTTTGGTGAACTGTCAGCTGCGCACTAAACTGAGGTACGGAACAACAGTGAGCCAACGACCTAGGCTAGGCTAAGATGTTAACTGAAAAACAATCGTTGAGTTACCTGCAAACAATGTGGGCGGTGCCGTATCGTTCCCATAATTAACCTTTTACTCATGCTAACAACGTACAATGTGCCACCGTATCTTTTCTTATCTTTTCTCATACCTTAAACCTCTAAAAATAATTAAAAGAAAATAAGTCTCAGAAAATCTGCATGAAGGAAACTTTCCTATGAAAATTGACCTAAAAAGTATTATAATGAAATATAAGTACCATAGTACTGTACTCATAATTTATTGAAACTAAATTTCTAAAAAATTGGACTTCAGATCTATTTGTTGATTGTACCAATTTCATCTTGCCTACAATGCGATTCATTTTGTGGTGAGGCCTCACTTTTTCCATGCACGCATATTGTAGACCTGTTCACACACTTCTGTGTGATGGTGGGTACAGTAATTATAATAATACTCTGGTGTATACCCAGATTATGGAATGCTGCCTTTTTTTGACAATCTACGTGGGTTAACCATATAACGGAGGTGACATCTGAGTCTATCGTAGACTCACCCATGTTGCTGCGCAGGGGCGGATCCAGGATCCATGGAAAGGGGGGCGCACTTTTCCAATCCGGGTGGGTGTGGTTGCCAACTCTTTCCTGACGAGCAATAAAAAAAGGTCATGGTGCCATTTTGGTGCTCTGGTACCATATTTTGACCGTATTTTGGGGTTTTTCTGGTGGATTTCAGACCCAGCGCACCTAATATAAGGGTGGGGGGGCACAACTACGTTTTGACGATAATAGGGGGCACGCGCCGCTTGCATCCCCCCACAGTCCGCCCCTGAGTTGGATGGAGGATGGGTATCTGTTATAAAAAATTTGATCAGTATATCTTCTTACCATGTATTCCATTGACACAAGTGCTATTTTTTAGCTAAATCATGTGAATGACGAATTCCAGATTATTGGTTATAACTTGTCTGTCATTATTAACTACAGTATATTAATAAATTGTAGCACATTAGGCATCAAAGAGTGACTCAAAGTGACAACAAGTGACAAAATCACACAGCTGGTGCGCTTGTATCTGCCACATATTTGCGCGAGTCTAAAATAATGGACGACCTTGTACCCCAACGTAAAAAAAAAACCTCCCACCCTCATTAGGTTTTTTATCTGTGGTAGGGTGATAATAATTATTTTTATGGGGCCTTAGATCAGGAATTTCTTTAGAATCTCCTGAATTAGTGTGTAGTGTGCTCTTCGATTAAGGGGTGCGTATAAAAGTGCATTAGAGCCTTAAATTCTAATTTATTGTTTTTCATGACATCCTGGACAATTCAGATCTCAAGACCAATAAAATTTTTGTTTTGCTTTTCTAAAATATATGTAGGGTGGTGTACAAAAGTACATAGTATTCAGGCCAATTTTTTTATACAACTAGCACAAACAGGACACTAGAGCCATTTTGTGCAAATTGTATTCTTGATACTACCAACTTTTTTTGCCTCCAACAATGCGCGAGACAAGTCTCGCCACCACTATCTGGGCCACGCCCTCTCCTATTTGATCTGGGAAGCAAAAAAAAAAAAAAAAAACGTCATCTGACCATTTTCGGGCCGTTTCTGCCCGTATTTTTGCTGTTTTGGGCGGTTTTTAACCGTATTTTCCTCTATATTGTGTCATGCGTCAGGAAACACTCTTGAAATAACTGTTTATGAGTGAGAATTCTGCTAATGCGTGAGATAATTATGCGTGAGATGTCAAAAATAGGCTCCAGTGCGTAAGACTTATGCATAATTCGAACCCTGACTATTATTCACTTGTCAGTTGTATTCCTGGCCCTTGGGTACCCGAGGACGGCCGGGACTTGCATCAAAATTGGCCGGGGATTTTAGCAATTTTTTTCGCCCAGGTAGGTCGGGTGTTTACCGGGAGTTGTCGGGGGATATTCACAATAAATATGCTCGAGTGGGCCGGGTATGTACCGGGGATTACCTAATTGTGCCCGGGTAGGTCGGGCATTTATTTTGTTCATTGGGAATTAACACACACACATGGCCGGGGACTGCCAAGCAAGAATTGCCCCACTGGTCGTGGACTTCGCCGGAGATTTCCACATTATTACTGCCCGGCCTGTCCAGGACTTAGTCGGGTGTTGCAACATTGAAATAATGCAACTTGATGCAAGTTCTGACCATCCCCAGGTACCCAGGGGTCAGGAATTGACAAGTGCATTAGTTCCGATGCTTCAATAATATATATACTCAAGTTTTAGTAACTTTTAATTTCAGAAAATGAAGCCTGCTTACTATTTATTCACTCTATTGACCTGTGTATTGTGGTGTCATGGAGAGGTCGCAGTTGAGGTACAGGTCAAGTTAGAGGTCAAAGAATCAGATTACCTGTGGACGGACTTCTGGCTGGTGCGATTAATCTTCAATCTTCTTGGTTACGCTTCAGTGATCCTGCCAGCTTGGATTGTGATCAAGTATATTCGTTCAAGTGGATATCTCGAAAAAGGAGGTTGGTATCACAAAGAAACTGTTATGTAAGGGGAATATACAAGGATTGGGACTGTGGAACACTTAATAGTAGCTTCTATTTTGACAATAAAGAAAAAAACTGTTATTTCTTCAATCTCATGCATCTCATAATGATACTGAAAGAGTGGAGCATATTCTGGAATTGGGTTACTTCTCCTATTTCCAGCGTGTTGTGATGCCATATAATTTTTCTTACAGATCTTTTCTTCTGAAGGGTGTGCTCATTTCATGAATTCCATGAATTGTCTAAACATTGTTAAGGATATAAAAAAATTTGACAAAGGTAAAAAGAGTTGCTGGCTCTTCTGTCAATACCTCCACACCTGCTGCCTTTTTTACACCAATCTCTTTGTCCATGTCTCCATGACTGATTTTCAAAGATTGATTATCAGGTATTGTAATTTTTCAGGTCGTGGATGTGTTTACAATGTTGTCAAGTCCTGTGTACAAGGCTTAGATCCTGATGTCAACTTGGATGATGTAGGACCAGCAAGTAAAAAATCTAATGTAAGTATTAGGGGCGGATGCAGACTTTTGAAAAGGGGGGAGGGGAGACAGTAGAGTGTCAAAGTTTTAGTGGGGTCTGGGGGAATGCTCCCCGGAGAAATTTTGGACTTTAGATGTCTGGAAATGGCCTCAGGGGCATATTAAGGTATAAATTCAATATTAATAATATTGATATATTTTACTTTCAATGCTAATATTATTGTCAATGTTAATAATATTGATATATTTTATTTTTCGAAAGAGGCGGGGGCGGGTCCCAGAGTATACTTTCAGAGGTCGTCCTCAAGTATTTCAATTGAAGAATTTAAATTTATGCTTCCATGTTGCTTTGTTTTTTGGGGGTTTTTTGGCAAGGCAATTTATCCACATTGCTTCAGTCTATCTAAGTTATACAATGGGCGCCATATTAATGGGAAATCACCTGTGATAGGCTATGTTTCCGTGCGAAAAATGATCCAATAACTCGTCGGGATAAAAAGTTTTTGATAAAAGCCCTTCAGAAATGGGTGTTTAACCTATTCTAACAGAAAAAAATTATCCTATAATTATCCGATTCTATTAAAATAATCCGATGGACCTAAATGTGATAATTTTTTACCTTTGACCCACGGGTAAACATTGATCTTGTTTTTGCAACAATTTTATGGAGCCACCAGGGTGCTACGCCGATTTCATGGTGCCACCAGGGTGCTACGCCGATTTCATGGTGCCACCAGGGTGCTACGCCGATTTCATGGTGCCACCAGCGTGCCAGGTGAGGTAAAAGGGAAATCACGAAAAATTCACCGGAAGTCAGTAAACTCCCAATGGATAATGGTCTACACTGAGTTTGTGCAGGTGGGTGGGGGCCAGGAGGACTACAGCTTTTCCTAGGTTTCATCTGAAAAATTTTCCTTTGGGAGTGTCTACAAACATAAACGTTTGCAGTACACCATGTATGCAGTTGTAAGCTACTCAACGTTTCGATCGATGTGTTCGATCGTCCTCTACTCAGCGTTTCGATCGATGTGCTTCGATCATCCTCAGGAGTGAGAATGATTGAAACTACACACAGTATGTGGTGTACCTCAAATGCTAAGTTTATTTATTTATTTCATTTCATTTATTTATTTGGCACAACTGGCCCAGGGACTACGTCAGCAACATTGCGCCATAACACCACTAGGGTGCCCGTAGTCCATGAAACATACAACTGATTACATTTAAAATTTGTTTACAAATGATATAAATATTATAATTATAGATATTATAAAATGTAGAAAAAATACGAAAAAATATAAATACAGGTAAATACACTAAAAAATAGTAAAATATGGAAACAGTGACCTGAATATACAGCATAAATATAAATTAATGTTTACGTAAGAGGTAAAGTTTAAGTTTAAAAATAAAAGATTTGAGGGAACAGGTGATCGCAGCATCTTAGATGTCCGAGGGGAGTAGAGTATTGACATCAAACCATGCAAACCTTCAAGCAATATATGAGAGTTTCTACAGGTGCAAAATCTTATCTAAAGTATGGCGCTTGCCCTCCTGTCAGCAATGGTCATGCTGTCAAGGAAATTCTGGCGCCGGCACTAACTTTGATGGTTTTATGGAACGTATGATAAATTAATTTAAAATATGTAATGAAAATATGCAATGAATTATTATTTTATATCTTAATAGGTACCTCGATGGATTATACTACTGTTATGCGTTGCTGGGTTACAAGGATCGTACTTAACATGGGGTGTACTTCAGGAAAGAATCATGGCACATGAATATGGAAAAGATGACAAAAATCCTGGAGAGAAGTTCAAGAACTCACAATTCCTGGTTTTTATGAACCGAATATTAGCACTGATCGCGGCATGGTTGATCATGTCATTCACAGTTCAAAAACCACATACCACACCCCTATACCGGTATTCATACTGCTCCCTGTCCAATATTATGAGCAGTTGGTGTCAGTACGAAGCCTTGAAGTTCGTCAGTTTCCCGACACAAGTCCTGGCGAAAGCCTCAAAGATTATCCCAGTAATGTTGATGGGGAAGGTAGTTTCCAACAAAACGTTTGAGTTTTACGAGTACATCACAGCTGGAATGATTTCTGTGGGCGTAACAATTTTCTTGTTATCTCAAGGAGGGGAGAGTCATGGTTCGGCTGTAACAACGGCTTCTGGTGTCGTGATTCTCATGGGGTATATGTTGTTTGATAGCTTCACATCTAATTGGCAAGCAGAGTTGTTTAGTAAGCATAAAATGTCAAGTATTCAGGCTATGTTTGGGGTTAATCTATTTTCTTGTATATTTACAAGTTGGTCGTTAATAGAGCAAGGTGGGTTCCTCGAAGCATCTGGCTTTATCCTTAAATACAGTACATTTGCGTATCATGTCCTCTTACTATCAATATGCTCCGCAACAGGCCAGTTATTTATATTTTACACCATATCTCAGTTCGGTGCTGTAATCTTCACAATCATAATGACAACGAGACAAGCTCTCGCAATATTACTATCATGCATGATCTACGGCCATCCTGTTTCATTTGTTGGGATTGTGGGAATTTGCATCGTATTTCTTGCCTTATTTCTTAAAATTTACGCTAAAGCTAGGACCGGTAGGAAACCAGTTGTCAAGGCAACAGAATCAAGTGGACCGAACAAAGTCTGAAACTACTTAAATAATAACAAGTTTCTGATTGTACTATGCCACACCTGAACTACGAAGCAATGAAGCATAACAGTCCTACACATGCTCGCACATCTAGATTTCCTTATAATTTTCTGTATTTTGCATAATCAAAATGCAGTAAAGCCCAGTGCGTATGTTTTCTCAGAGTTCGTCAAATTTTGAGTGATTAAAGTGCCAGGTACTGTATGGTAATGCGTAACTATCAGGTTTTATAATTTTGGTCATTTGTAGCAATTTGCTTACAGTGCACACTGGAGCTAATCTATATTGTGTTCAATGAAGGTTTAATCCTTTGAAGTCGTGAGCCATATCCCATACCGCCTAATTTACTGCCCCAGGATGCGTGGGCCGTATGCAGTACGGCCTTAACTTTTAACAAAATTCAGAGCCGTTATACACACGCTAAGCACTTTTTAGTAATGCTGCCCTCTATAGATAGGTAATTTGAGGGAATTTCTCAATATTTGGCGAATATGACACTCCCAAGTGGTCAAAATCGCAAAAATTAAGCAATCTGGGTGTATTTTAGGAATAATGGGGGAGGATGTTGATCTTGGTGAGGATATAACGAACTAAAGAAGACCGAATTTGAATCTAATGGTGAAGGCACTGCTTCTAGCAGTTCCACTGATGATTTTATATTTAGATTGGAGTGACATATTTTTACTAATTTATAGTTAAAAAATACCCTTTTTAGACCTTAAAATTGCATTTTTTGAACACGTGACCTTTGACCTAGGTCAAAGGGTAAAAAAATTATTATACCTATACTATAACAATAAATATAATATTTGATGAAAGTTACAGTCATAAAAATGTAATATTTATTTTCCTAAATTTATTAAAACCCATTAAAAAGTTCCGGTGACCTGGAACAGAATGCCTGGGAGTTCAAAGGGTTAAGCTGCAGACATGCTTTAAACTGAACCGAAGTGTGCTGATTGCAATACCAATCAAATTGTTCAAAGCTCTCATGTGTGCAAATAATGTTCTACATTTGTAAAAATTTTGCTTGCACTTTGTGTAAGAATGCGATGCTATGCAGTCTATCATGCATGGCCATTTGCTTGGCAATATTGTTGAAGTGTGTGCAGAGCTCAAAGTTTGTGACGATGTGCAAAATTTTACAACCGCTTGCTTCATAGTACTGTACGGTATTTAAATCAAGAAAACTATCAATAAATACTTTCTTGATGGTAAAAATAGAACAAAAATTTAAATGTTAGATTTCCATTTTAAAATTATTTTTGGGATTTTTGTTTTTATTGTGTATTATAAATTATAGTACTAAAGTAGGTGTTTTTACTTAAATTTCTGTAGGCCTCAAATAGTCGGCAAAATTTTCATTTTGAAAAATAGAAATAGTAGATCGGATTTCCATAAAAATAGGTGCAATAATTATACCATACCAAAATTACAAAACTACTTAAAAGATAATACAGTCAACAATAAGTACATTGTGAGAAGAAGAAGAAGAAATTGTGTCCCCCCCCCCCCCCAACACATCATCTTGGATCCGCCTTAGTCACATTATATGCTAATTTGGTGGTGTTAGCTAGTACAGTAGACCTGCCAACCGAGTCGTCAAAATCTGGAGATGTTTTTTTTAACTTACAAAAATTATCTAGAAATTTAACATACAATGTTTTCAGATTTAACTAAAAGCTGTTGAAATGAACTTTATTTACCAGCATTTACACTCCTCGCTCGCAAGAAATTGTATTCGCAAAGTGAACAGGCAGAGAAATGCGTTGAATAATAACGACAATCAAATTTATGGAAAATCTGGGTACTTTGCAGGGGACTTAATAAAATTAGGGAAATCGGGTGAAAATTACATTCAATTGGGAGAACTGGAGATTTACTCTGGTATCGGTTTGATGAAATCGGGTGAGTTGGTAGATCTACAATTTGGTGTTTAAATTTAGTGAAATAGCTTAGTATGCAGTCATTAAAAAGTATTTTGAAATACAACTGTTGCCCGCTGACATTGTTATTACATTTTGTGACCAAAACTAGACTTGGTTTATTAATTTTTAATTACAAAATTCATGTACATCCATGATTATTAACTACTGTACTGTGTAGGTTTAATAGTTTAGCCAGCTGCTGGACTTTACCATTGTTTTTCAGTATTAAATTAAATGTGGCATTAACAGATGTCCAGTATTGAATGCCACCGATAAGATTACATTATTAAAATTAATTTATGGAATGAATTTTTATTTACTATAAATGTATGTATTCACCTACCCAGAGGCAGGGATATGGTTAGAAAAATTCAAGGGTGGGTGGTAAAATCATAAAGAACAGTCTTTTGATATTTTTCCGAGGTTTGAGGTGAGTGGTAGTTAAAAATTGGGCTGGTAGAAGGCCTTAAGCTGCGCACTGACTGCGTTGTGCGACGGCCGAACAACGGTCGTATGACTAAATCGTCGGCTCACTGTGTGTGTGGTTTCGAGATGCAATGATGGCCTTCTACGCCTCGACCAACGGTTTTTTAGTGATTTCCCTGTTGAATCACTAAAAAAACTGTCAGCCGACGAATAGAAGACTATCATCGCGTGTGGGAACCACACACTCGGGGAGCGACGGTTTAGTTGTACGATTGTCACACGACACAGTAAGTGCCCGGCTTTACAATAAGTTTAGTCTGGGTAGAACATTCTGAGGGAGATTAGTTTTTGTAAGTAATTTATGTACCTCTTTAAATACGTACTTAATAAGTAATTTGGGATATATTTATTTTTTGTAAATTTTCTATCTAGTAAATTCAATTTAATTGACCATTTTTGTTTTCTGCTTTGCAGTTTGGATTTTTGCCTCAAATGTGGTTCGTTTTACTGAGAATGATTTAGGTTCTAATGTTATGTTTGTTTTCAAAACTTTCTATTTATGGCTTTAAAATAATTTTAAAATGTGCTTTTTCCACTTTGCTGAAATAATTTTAATAGGTTCCAATGTTGTTAGATATATTATTGACTTTTACTTACTAACCACTAGCATTATTTGGTTTTACCGAGTCTATTATCTCATGCATTTTTCATTATTTAAATTTCAAATTTAAATTTTTCCCTTAAAAATATATTAAATTTGCTTTTTTCCATTTTACTGAAATGGGTTTACAAATTTAAAATATGGTTTGAATAGGTTCCAGTGTTGTTAGGTATCAGTATGTTTACATTTACTTAATAACTGTTAGCATTATTTGGCTGTACTGTGTCTAACATATCACATGCCTTTTTAATTCTTTAAATGTTGTTTTCAAAACTTTAAATTTTTGATTTAAAAATATATAAAATTTGCTTTTTATCCCATTTTGCTGGAATGGTTTTACAAATTGAAAATATGGTTTAAATAGTTTCAGTGTTGTTAGGTATAACATTGACTTTTACTTACTAACTGCTAGCATGTGCTAACATGTGCGGCAGCCTATAATTTCCTTTGACATGCCTTTTTAACTTTTTTAATTTTGTATTCAAAACTTCCCATTTTATCTTTAAAATATATAAAATTTGTCTCTTTTCCATTTTGCTGAAATGTATTTAAGCAATATAAGTAGTGTACAGTAAAATATAAGCATATAAATTATTTAAGGTGTTATTTATTATAATTATCAGGACACTTGCCCGATGTTTATTATCATTATCAGAGCTGAAACACTTGCTTGACATTTCGGGCAACAAGAAATTTACGTTGGGAGATAACTTATATTATTATATAGATATTTGTAACTTACTGCCTAAAACTAAAATGTTTTTGACAAAAAACTTTGATACACACATATGGTAATGATGTGATGTCATCTTGTGATACAGATATCTCCATGTATGGTATTAATGTGATGTCATCATGACCAAATATAGGCCTATCAAAGCTTTTGTCAATAAAAATTTGATAGTCTGGATTGAGTCGTAATGGGAATCTGTTAGATTACTCTGTGAAGAGTTTATGAGGGCAAGCAGTAGTTGTTTTGGCAACCAAGATGTTGAAATAAGTTGTCCGATCCTGTTAACCAATTATTTAAAAATCCTGCAGGCAAAAAAATTTAATGGTAAATTACAGCATTATGAATTAAAATTATGTGCTTTCTACTAATGTTCGTAAAGCTCAATCCAGACTATCAAAGTTTGATATGTCTATATATGGTCATGACATCATTACCATACATGGATATATCATTACCATATATGGGCATATCAAAGTTTTGTCAAATAAAATGTGATAGTGTAGATTGAGCTTAATAAGAATTGCTCCATGTTCTGGAAATAAATCTATAGAAATTTTGGTGAGATAGCTGAACTTTCAATATAACAAATATGTAAACATTTGTACAGTATTTTTTAATTTTGGTACTTTTAGAGTATTGATATTGTACTTACAAAAACACTAAAGCAGTGATTTTGTGGGAGCAGTTGGCACAGCTGTGGCGGTTCAGAATCCAAATCAAGGGGTCGGTGGTTCGAGACTCACTCACGCCAATTGCTTGTGCACCTGAGCAACGCACTTCACTCACATTGCTTCAGTCTACCCAAATTGCTGGGAAGTAACCTGCGATGGACTAGCGTCCCATCCGGGGGAGTATCACACTCTCAAACTGGAGATAAGCTTCAGACCCTATGAGCCTTCAGGCTTGGACAATGGATTTACTTACTAGTGATATTGTGTATGCAATTCTGTTAAGTTCCCAGTCATTAAAAAGTTGAATGAATGTAATTATACATAAACTGAGTCAATGAAATACTCTATTCTTATATAATAGATAAATACCAGTCCAAAAAAATTGTAGATTAACTATTTTGGGATAACTCAATAAATATATAATTAGAAAGAGTATTGTGTGTATGTCTATTTGTGTTATCCCATCTATCTTGACTGCTCAGTATTGTAAGTGATTGCTCACTGGTCCAAACATTAAGCTAAGGGTACCTCTATTTTTAATTTTTGGTGTAAAGGATGTCTTTATTAATTACTAGCAGCATACGTAGTGCAGTTTAACAAGTCCTTGTTAGAAACCTCTGGTTGTGAATTTGAATCACTCTTCTGTGATTAATCTGTTTTGTAAAAAATGAACATTCCAAAATACCATACTTGCATGAATAAGCATCCCTCTTGGAGTTTTGAGTGGCTCTCCAAAAATAGAAATTCCCCCACTCTAATTTGAATAAACACCACCTGAAATTTGAAAAATCAATCATACAGTAAAGTATATCACAAACTAATTTTCATCAATCAGTTGGGCAGCCATTCTTGTTTCTTTCAGTTCCACACTATTCCACGGACTGGTAATTGGTCGCTCTTAATAATGGATTCAAAAAAAAGTTGCAGGACTAAATGGAATTTTTTTTTAATTACCAAAAAGAAATCCAAGATACAAAGAATGCATAAATAGATCATTTCAATAATAAATTAAATTATATATTACAGTTTTAATTGTTATTTTTATTATCATTTCTATAAGTTTAATTATAAAGCATATACTGTTATTACAGTATCAATTATTTTATTCATAAAGTATTTTAAAATTTGTTCATAGTTCATTCTGTTATTTCCTTTTTGCACAAAGCCATGTGGTCGGCAGCTGGTATGCAAATTGTGTGCCGCCTGCATTGACTGGTACATGCCAGGTGTCACCTGTGGTTTGTGTAATGGTGTCTTCAACTCGACAAGACTGAAAAATATAAATACATATAAAAATAATGTTCAATAAAAAAAACAATACAAAAAGCTATTTTTTTCTCATTCACAAAATCGCACACATTGCTGAATAAAATTATTAATATTATTTTGATAATAGTAATAATGGATAGAAAAAAAAATGACAATCATCCTATTAATTTGTTTTACCCTAGCAGTGTGTCCATAGCTGTTCAAAAGGAAATTTTGGTAAAAAAGATTTCAAAACAAAAAATGGAATAAAAAACAAAAGCAAACAACTCAGAAAATTTGAATCAATTTTGATGTAACTTGATTTTGATTTTGATTTTGATTTTGATTTTTTTGATGTAACTTGCCTCTCACAATGCAGAAAACTGCCTTTCCAGACATTTTAAATTTTAAAACTTCCATATGGGACGAAGGACCCACAGACCACACCTCACAATCTGATCCATGTTAATCACTGTTAACACGTTGACTGCCAGTGACGAGTATATTTGCCAACCGGGTGTTGCTGTGTGCGCCAGTGATGAGTATACTTGTCAAAAACTGTGCCTTTATAACGTTGCTCACGACACATCCATACATTGTAAACTTACTGCATTTTTAGGCGTATTTAAGGGAAGATACACCTAGACGATGATGTTTAAATAACTTCCATTTGTTTGTTGTGCTTTATTGCAGGCAGTTTAAAAGATTGTACATAAAACATGCAGGCGAGTAAACTCGCCACTGATAACAATCATATTTCCAATGCAGGCAAGTAAACTCGCCACTGGCGTAGGCAAGAACATTTCTCTCCCAGTGCTAACGACGAGTATACTCGTTGCCTAATATTTTCCCGCCAAAATATAAGATGCGCTATTTTGATATGTGACTAAATAAAAGCTTAAAAAGACTATATTTGTAAATGTAAACCTGTTCTGCCACACGGGAATGAAACACGAGGCAGTCAACATCTTAAAAGTACACTCCCCATTCAGAATAAGTGGGCTTGGCCTCTCCCTATTATGATGGGTTTTTTGTTATTTGTCACAATTGCAATCGTTTGGGAATTTCCTATGGCAATTCTAAAATAAAATGGCAAGAAAGCATACCTTAAAATGTGGGCGACCTTGTTTGAAGTTTATGAACGCAAGTTGGTGACTGCGCTGCCATTTGATGAACGCCACATGTGTGTCATAATCTAAAAGTGCTTTGTGATCTCGAAACATGTCACGTGTTACAAACAATGCATGGGGACCACTGTGTAGGGTTGCATATAGCATGAAGGGATCATCTTCAGACCTGAAAAATCAACATGGAGCAAATAAAATAGTGGTACTACATTAATAGAATTTGGTGTGGGAAAATTCTGTCCCACAATGGAGTCTAACCAGTGTTCCCTTCAGGCATCATGGTACCATGACACTTGGAACTTCTTCGAAGATGCTTGAAACTTTTCCCATGTGTGGAACATCTGCCATTATGCTTAACTCCTTCACTGCGTGGTGCTATTCCCACCCTTGTGCGCACTTGTGGGAAACGTTTGTATTGAAAATAGGTAATTTTTAAATAAATGACAAAAAATATTAAAAAAGAGAATCCGGAATTGTTTTTTATATCAGGGTGGGCAAGATGGTGAGCTATGGTGAGAGGAAAAAATTTGGTAATTTGCATAATCGTGATGTCATATATGGTAGCTATTTTGGATTTCCCAGTTTTCATAAAATCTGTGAATAGGTTACAGTAATTTTTTCTCAGAAATTTTTTTTTGAATGCCGGTTTTTACACTCCATTAATTATGTAGCTGCTACATATGATGAGTAAAAATATCAAAAGTATGACTTGGCCATACGAGTTGTATGGTCGAGCGGTTAAGACAGGGGAACCGTGAACCATGCATAAAACAATAGCACAAATTCGAGGCCCACTCGCATGGTTCAGGTGGTGGAACAAGTCTTCTTGGTTAAGGACTATAAACCGTAGGCCCAGTGTACACAACCAGCACATGTGCACTTTAAAGAACCCGGTACATCTTTCATGATGGGTTACCCCGGTTTACTGATCCATGCATACTTCAACTGCCGTGGGCAGCTGAAGTAGCGCAAGTACAATCGAGTACTGGCTGCATGACATGACGTGACCCTTTGGTCGAGAGTGAGTGAGTTGTGAATTTAAAAATCTATTCATTAGTTTTTTCAATTTTAGAAATGTTTTATTTAGCATTAGCTTTTAGAATGAGCATTCTAAATAATTAAAATGGTTTCATCTAATTTGCTCTTCCAAACATCTTGTCAAAATGTACAAAAATATCTTGGAATGTTAAACTCATGTGACAAGTCCTACTAGTTGTAGAGAAATTAATGGAAGACAGTTTTACACCCCAAAATTGCAGTGACAGCGTGAACCTGGTGAGCGGTTGCTTTTGTTCTTTTGAGAACTACACACGTGGGGTTTATTTTTTTATTTTATTTCTTCGACTTTACAATGGCATAAAGGTACAAACAAATACATATAAAAGCCACTGAAGGAAATAGCCAACAGGTGAAAAGACACCTCTAAAACAGCTAACCCTATTACATAAATTTAACAAATAAAACTTTTAGTGTCTGCATCTAGCACACCGACATTTTAGAAGCCATGTGCACACATTTTGGACTTCAA
>JAOTQE010091639.1:0-14687 GCA_025631205.1 Nesometra sesokonis
GTACTATTTGGAGGCACCTCTGCCCATAGTTTTAACCAGCAACTCTCAAGGCAACGTATATTTGTATACTATTTATTCAGTTTAAAAAATTCATGTTTGAAAATAGTTACCACTACCAAACAAATTAAGATGATAATAAAAATATGCATATTGTAAATGATGAAATTATACTATTTAAAATGTGCTTGTTATGTGGTTGAAATGTTAAAACCCAACACGCTGTTTTTAATGGTGTTCCATCTCTCTCTTTGCATCACATAACTGAACGAAGTTGCCACTAATTTGTCTCGTTATCATTGTGAGAAAATGAGAATTGTGAGTAATGGACTTGATTTATAATGTCAGGTGGAACAGTAATAGAAGCACAGTTTGGGGTCAAAGGTCATTAATGAACGAATGACATGCTTCACTATAATTTGTTAATAGATATGAAGATTAACTAAAATAACACTCAATACAGGATCACAGCTAAATAAAAAATAATATATTTTGTACAGTTGTCAATTAATTTAATTTATTATTATTTTTAGATATATTTGTTCAAATCAGTGTCATGACAATAGCAAAGTACAGAGGGTAATATAACAATGGTCCATAGCAATATAAAACTGAATTGTAGGCCATTTATTGTATTAGAATAAAAGTATATATGTTACAAGAAATAATATTGAAAACAGGTATATTTTGTACTCATTGCAATATTCAATAAATCATTGAATTGTAAGTAAATTACAATATGTAGATAGAAAATACATGTATATACTACAGGACAAATTTAAAAAAAAAAACAATAAAATCATTTCAAATATTAAAATGTACATAATCCAAAATTACGAAAACATATAATTTAATGAAACCCTTAATTAATCAGTGGTTCTGAGTTCTCTCAGTTAAAAGTCTGAACAGTGACATCCCACGTTG
Organism: Nesometra sesokonis; assembly: GCA_025631205.1. Classification (NCBI taxonomy): domain Eukaryota; kingdom Metazoa; phylum Echinodermata; class Crinoidea; order Comatulida; family Antedonidae; genus Nesometra; species Nesometra sesokonis. Next base: position 922 of record JAOTQE010091639.1, read on the forward strand.
AAAACAAATAATTCATATTTTTCTAGATATTTGATGTCTTCTAATTAGCAAGAAGAAGAAAGCAGTTCATGGCAGTACCCACAAACATCTTAAAATTGACAACAAAAAATTAAAATCAAACCAGATTAAAAAAAAAATGTAAAACATAGGTAAACTTGACCTTTAAAGTAGAAAAACAAAAAACATAATGAAACGGATGATTTGATAGGTGGTTGAAACGTTGACAGGTAGATGATTATTAAATTATTTTGTGAAATACCAATTTTGAAACATGTAATTCATATTTTTCTAGATATTTATTATATTTTATTTGGCACAGGAAAAAATAGCAGTTGATAGAAGTAGACACAAATTTCTGAAAACTGACAACAAAAAAAAAAAATCCACATCACACCAGACTTGTTTTCACAAAGAGTCAAAGTTAAAAAACCAGTAAATTTGAAGTTTAAGGTGAAAAATACAGAAAACAGAATGAAATGGATGACTTGAAGGGTGCTTGATGGTTATTATTTTGTAAGCTTCAGACATCATCAGAATTGGCAGTTAGTGAGGTACCAAGTTGGCACAGGATGGTCCACATCAGATAGTGGACAGAGGTTCTAACACAGCAGCCTCGTAGATGATTTGATCATGGGTCTGTTAATCTCCCATTTCCTTACACTGTCTGTGAAACGTCCGGTGCCAGATCGTAGCCTGTTAAGTTATACCCATACTTTCCATTGGAGATTGCTGCCTGGTGGATGTGCAGACCAGGCTTCAATGAATGGTTGCAGTCAATCACATACAGTTGATACTGTGCTAGCCACCACTTCTAGACATGATTTGTAATTGTCAAAGTTAAGTATATCATGTAGAGTTGATTGTGGGAGCAGTTGGCGCAGCGGTTGCGTTTCAGACTTCCAATCACGAGGTCGGGAGTTTGAGGCTCACTCTGGTCAGCTGCGTTCCTAGGCAAGACACTTTACCCACATTGCCTCTCCATACCTGCCAACCCTACCGATTTTGGCGGTAGGCTACCGCTTTTTCGACCTTCCTACCGATTTTGCATGGAAATGCAAAATCGAGTCAAGCAAGGCCGTTGATGCACTTGCTTCGCGGCGACGACACGGCCTACCACTTTCGAGAGTACAAATGTTGGCAGGCATGCCTCTCTCCACCCAGGAGTATAAGTGGGTACCTGGGAGGTACAAATGCCATATGCGCGGATTATGGCTGCAACACTGTGGAATGGATTGTGTTCCATAGGTGTTAGTTTCAATGACTGGGGGTAATAATTGTGCAGTATAATATAATAATATAATTGGCAATAAGTACTATATAAATGTCACAATATTACAATTATTATTATTATTATTAACATACTTTCTTTCTAATGTTTGATCCATCTACACTGTGGTAGGTGGTTTAACCACTTATAGTACAATGCCCACACTATCGTTTTTTTCTTTGTTTCTCAATTTCCATTTTAATTTACTACTTATATAGTACATCAATTCAATTTGCATAGACAGCCAAAAGGAAAATGTTCACTTCTAAATTTCCTACTCTTAACAAGATTTTATTTTCTTTTAATGTTAAATAATTATCTTGCTTGTTAAAATCTCGCTTCCTAGTCTAGACTCTCTAACGAGTGGCGTGCCGCATCATGAATTTAAATTACGATGACTGAAAACAAAAACAATGAAGCTCATAAAATTTCTTTTCTAAAACAATCATTGATTATTTCGGTACGCTTTGAAAAAAATGAAGAAGTTTATGGTAGTTATTTAAAATATGCATCACATTTTTGATAAATCCATTATAATTCTGATTAATACCGTAATTTAAATTTTAGATAATAACTGTACACCTTGAAGAATGTAAGAAAGTATAATGCATACTCCAAGCAATGAGATACACGCCATCGTGACAAGATTCAAGATTTCGACATATATATACATCATCAGGAATCTTTTTTTTTCATTCCTGATGATGACATAATTTATGTTGAAATATTGAATCCTGTGACGATGGAGTGTATCTCATTGCTTGGAGTATGCATTATACTTTCTTACTTGAAGTTGATCAGTGGACCTTTCGGATTGAAGAATGTAAATATTCAGTTATATTCAAATGCACACCCCAATCCATCAAGTGTCAAGAGATTAATATTTTTTGCTTGTTCAATTGATGAATTTTTTATGAGTCTTGCCTCTCTTACACTTTACAAACAGCATTTTAAACAAAACCATGCAACTCAATTTAACAATTTTTTTTTCTTTTACCAGGAACAGTGAAAACCAGTGTATATAACCTGATTAATTTGTAATAAGGTGTGTATCACTGAAATGTCATCTTGACTAGATAAGTTATAATTCAAAATTAATAAAAAAATATTTTATCCCTACTCCTCCCCCACCCCCAAGAAATAAATCAATTTAATTTGTATAATACCTATAAATTATGTGGAAGAACATATGCTTACTTGTATTGAGTAATAATGGAATTACTAGATGACAATTGTAAATAGTTTATTTGAAAGAAACTTTCAAAATTACACTTGAATTTAATTCATTAATTTAAATAATATATAATGTCAAACACTTTTAAAAATGGATTTTTTTTTACTTGATTGAATACTGGAAAAGTTCTTAGGAGTTGAAGCCCTAAGCAAAACTTGACGCCATCAATGTAATGGTTTAGATTTGAGGGTGTATTTCACCAAGTAAAGAAGTCTTAAAATGGTTTAAAATAGTTGAAGAGATTTTATACTAAGCTAACCTACAGTGTAACAGCCAAGGTGTTTGGACACAAGGCATAGCACAAGTCATAAGCAATTTTAAAATTGCCGTCAGTGAGTTTTTCTATTACCAGTGGTCTGTAATTGATTGGCCAATGCAGACCAATTGCAAATTGTTGTTGGTCAATTGGTAACACAAGTATGAACCATTCAGGTGTACGAGGTGTAGCTCCGTAGCTTACGCTACTCTGGGGTTTGCAGAAAGCACAAGTTACACTCCAAATTTCTGACTTCTTCTGAATTCTGACTGCCGTCTAGTTCAGACACAAATAATCGAATGCCATGTACTCCGCTTAGTCATTGAGTCTGTACATAAAATTCCTATGGATACACCTATAGAACAATTTTAAATAGAAAATGTTCAATTTTTCTATTCTTTAACACTGTGTAATTTGAGTGCTAGACCCACTTTTGATTTGGGACTCACTTTTTAACACTTATTCGGCATCATCTCATTGTCCAAATGTTGTGAAATTTTGTCAGTTAGGTCACAATTAATTGTTCTATAGATTTATCCATAAAAACTTTAATCTCGGAGTTGCCCTTTAAATACGGCCTTGGGCCTCTCGGTAGTGTAATGTGTGGGAGCGTTTCTTTTACAGTAGTAGTTTTGTGTGACAGTGTTTGTATAATTATCAATCTTAAAATATGCTCTCATCAATTATGAATTTATTACCATGCCTAGTTTGAAAACGTCTGGACAGAAAAATTGAAAAGTATTTGATGTAAAAATTGTAATTGTCGATTATCTTGTCACATCTCTGTCAATCATTGATTCGAAATTTATGAGATACTTATTTTGAATAAATTTATAAATTTTACAAGAAAAATTAAAACACTATAATTCTTTAATTAAAATTAATTTCTAATAAATTATTAATAACTATAAATCATTTTAATCATTTTTTTTTTTAATTTATAAGTTTTGCATGATTATTACAAATTTTACAATTTAAAACGTATGATACTATTATCTTAATTAACAAGACTTATTCAATAAGAAATTAATTGATTTCAATTAATAAATATAAATGAATGAATTTCAGTGTTAGATGTTGTGAGTTGATCCCTACAGTTGTGAATTAGAACATGTATCTAAATTCTAAGAAGTCCCCTATCTATCTAGACCAAGTAGAATTAAAGAATAGTAAAAAAATAGAAAATATTGCTGCTGATGATAATGATAACGATGAAAATGATAATGATGATGAACGGTGATAGATAATGGTGTTGTGATATCATTTGGGATGATGAAGAAGATGACAATGTTGTTGATGAAGTAGTGATGATGATGATGATGATAATGAGCATGATGATAATGACAATGACGTTGACAATGATTATAAGGCCTAAAAAAAATATCAAACACAAGAAATATTGACAATTTGTTGGTCTGTCAGAAAATCTTTTTATTTTTACTAGGTACCTAGTGTATTTACAGTGGCACCTTTTTTATTTCGTAAAATTTAAGTTTACAATTTTCGAGATAAATCAATGTATTTCCTACAACTTTCAAAATTATTTTGTGTTTAGGTAAAAAAATCATAAAATGTAAAAAATAAAACAAAAAATATTGGCTATGATTTTTTAAATGTTGGGTTGGTTGGGATTTGGCAAAATACAGATTTTTCTTTGGCCTGATTATGGTGATAATGCATCATCATCATCATGATCTTAGGTGACAACGATGATGACGACGACGATGATGATGATGATGCTGGATGATGATAATGATTATGATGATGGCGGTGGCGGTGACAGTGACGACGATGCTGGATGATGATCATTGTGTCTTTCCACTGTTTTCTCAGTCTTCTGTGCTATTGTAAATAATTTCAATTTTGGTTTCAACTATTAACTAGAGGATAATTATCTATATGGGCATGCTACGCACAAGCATTTGCTTTATGTCATTGTCCTCCTCTTTAAATTATTGTTTTTCTTGAATATATTATTATAGAAAATATAAATGTTCACTTGAATTAAATTGATTTATTGGTATTGTTGCCCATTTTAGAGCATATACTGTAATACAAAGTCTTTCGCAAGTGGCTGTTGCAAAAGAGAACAAAATAAGAATAAGGAAGAAAATATGAACTGGGTAGTTACAGTTAGAATGATGGAAAAATTAGGTTTTCAGTCTCTCTTTTAAAATAGGCAGAGAAGGAAAATTCACGGATAGTAACAGGAAAACATTCCAAAGCAACCATGAAAGACCGTTAGGTCTTCAAACAGCATGGTGAAATATAAAGCATTGATTGGCAGTAGATCTGAGAGTACGATAACAATTTGATTTGGATTTGAGTGAAAAAAAATTGAAATATAAGAGAAAATGCCAGGCGCAGATCCAAGGGGGAGGGGGAGGCGCAGATGGGGGCGTGCGCCCCCCCCCCCCTTATTATCGTAAAAATGTACTTGCGTCCCCTCCTTATTTTAGGTTCGCCGGGTCAAAAATTTACAAGAAAACGCTAAAATACGGCCAAAATAGGGTACCTTTTTTTAATTTAATTTTTTTTTTTTGCTCGTCAGGAAAATAGTTGCAAACCACGCCCACCTGAACTAGAAAAGTGCATCCCCCCTTTTGGCGGATCCTGGATCCGCCCCTGAATGCGTTATTTTGATTTGTTTTCAACTTATTAAGTGTCTTTTCATCTAAAAAATGGTTTTTAAATTAACTTGCTTATTTTAAAGAATTCTAACACTGGAAATATTGGTATTTCCAAAGTTCACAAAATTTCACATCATTTTATGCTAAAAATTATCAGGAAAGACATAAAAGTGCTGGAAGCCCATATAATTTGTATTATTTATCAGTCTAAAAAGCTCATTAACAATTTTTAAACAATAACTACCTTTTTCAAGCTCTTATTAATATTACTTTAATATGCACAAGTTAATTTAGTTGAAAACTAATTCCAGTTACTATTAATATATCTGTTATATTGAAACCTCGGAAAAAAAAAATATATATATAACATCGTTGCATCACAAGATCAATTGCGATACAATACAGAATCAGAAAAGAGTCACAAAATTGTTGTAACAATGGCAACAACTACAGTAATACAGTAAGGCCTACACTGTTTACAATTGGTAAAAAATATTCAATAAAATCTACAGTAAAATGTACAAATGGTAAATAACAATAATTAACCATTTTCTAGAATAAACGCTATAATGAAAAAAAGCCCTAAAGCTGTAAAATTAAAAACACTCAACACTTAAAGTACAAGAGTCTAGGCAATTTTTTCCAAGAGATGTGGTTATGGTAGGAGACTATATTTAAAACAGTTTGTTTTACACTTGTACGCTTCAAAATTCCTGTTCTTTCTTAGTACCACAGACGTTGTTGAAGTAGACTTAGGGAATCATGTCTTATCCTTCCATTAATAATGTTCAGTCATTTTAAAAATTAGTTAACTAAAAAATTGTCATGTATATTTTGCTTTTAGAGAAAGACTATACTACTACACTAAATAGTTATTTCTTGTATGTACAAGGGCCAGAGGCCTAATACCATATATAATAAAGTCCCTGTCTAGGGGAGAGAAAAAGAAAGAATATTGATTATTTAGTTGTAATTTTCAAGTGATAATGCATCTTATACAAATTGGTGATGGAATGATTAAAGTCAAACAGCACTGCCATTTACAATTACAGCTCAACAGTTCACCAACTGGTGCACTTTAGGTGAAGGGGGCAAGTTAGCGACCGCCTGTAACATAGCACGACAAACTTTTATTATTTCATACAGTTCGCTAATCAGAAGTCAAGCAGAGAAACCACAGGCCCTGGCAGGAATTCTCAGGCCCCTGGACGGTCGTGCGTGGGTAATTAATGGGTCATACACTAGTATCATCATGACCGGTTAAACCTAGGCTCAGAAAGGGGTGAAATTTCTTAATTAGAAAATGGTATTATGGTTCTTAGGTTGTTCTCAAGAAGATACAGCAATGCCCCTGCTGTTTTGTTAATAAGTGAAAAAATGAATTTCAATTCCGTGAGGATGTTCGTTATTAACATCTGATCAGTAATTATATAATTAGTGTAAAGCTGATTAAATCAGAAGGCATTACTTTGAAACACCCATATAATACCATAGAACCTTGAGATTAACATCTAACCTTGCACCTACCATCTTACAACATAAACAATTGATACTGAAATGTACCATCTTAAGGCCTACTGACATAGTTGAACCTCCTATGCGGACACCTCTTCTAAGCGAACATCTCCCATAAAGGACACTAATTCAAAAGACCTGTTTGTTCATCCTATCTAATTAGTGCATTTAGTACCTCTCATAACACTTTTTGTATTAAAATTTAGAATTTTTGCACGTTGCTAAGCAGACATCTCAGAAAATTTATTGATTTTTCTGTACCAATACAAATTTGTGTACAAAATCCTTCTACTGTAAATGGCTGAAAATCATATTACTGAAAAAAACTCATCTTAATAATGATAAACAATAAATTAATAATAGATAGAACGAGAATGAGTGTCTAGAAATTTGAGTGGTCACTTGTGTTCAGAAGGCCATGAAATATGGGACATTAGCACATATACGTGATTTTACATTTGCTCATCTATCGACTTAAATTCTTCTAAAGCGGACAACTCCAAATGTGCCTTTCACAATGTTTGTTCCTCTATCGGCTGAAATTCTCGTAACCGGACACTTTTCCCAGGCCCGAGGATGTCCACTTACGAGGGGTTCAACTGTATTGAAACACAGGCATTCAAACCTATACAATCAAAAATTTGCCAACATTTGCACTAACTAATGGCAACTCATCAACTACAATGATTATTGATGAAGTTATTTAAGTTTTCACCTGCAAATGTGCCTTTCACAAGAAATGAATTCCCGACACTGTCCACCTTTACAAAAATTACATAAGAAAATATATTGTGTCTGTAAACCTGTTTGTTACCTTACTAACCCTATGAAATTGCACAATTTATACCTGCAGATAATAACATGATTCTCATTTAACATCAACCCCATGCCATTGATATATTTAATTATTTTTTAAGATTACATACTGAAAAATTATATAGCATTATGTTATAGGAAGTAATACTCTATATACTTAGAAAAGTATTTCAAATTATCATATTTAATGCAATTGAGCCTGGACTACGTCATCATTTGAAACATGCAAAAATGTTAAAATGTGGTAACTTTATTGCTTGGAAATGGTTCGCATTCTACATTTAAAACAGCTTTTTAAAATATCACAATTTAACGCATCTGATGATGTCCAAATTTGAAGAAAAACATCCTAGATTCAAACATTTTTAAAAAATGGTACTCCTAGATGCTCACACTCAAACACAAAAAGCTTTTTAAAGTGCCACAATTTAAAGCAAGAGGCATGACTATGTCATGACAATGTCATCATTCAAAGAAAAAAACTTGGTTGGGCTGAGCAAACACGTCAGAAAATGGATACTCACACTCCAATGCATCAAATAACTTTTCAAAGTGCCACAATTTAAAGTACCAGAAGCATGACTATGTCATGACAATGTTATCATTCAAAGAAAAAATCTATAACATGGTTGGGCTTCTGAAAATGGTACCCCTAGATGCTCACACTCTAATACATCAAATTGCTTTTCAAAGTGCCACAAATTAAAACAAAAGATGCATGATTATATCATGACGATGTCACCATTTGAAGACAAAAAATCTTATATCATGGTTGGGTTGAGAAGCAAACATTTTAAAAAATGGTACCCCTAGATGCTTATACTCTAATACATGAAAATGCTTTTCAAACTGCCACAATTTAAAGCAACTGCGACATGACATCAACTCACCCTCTATTTGATGTGTATTTAATTCTTCCCTGTTGGGCAGGATTTAGATTCACTTTTACAAAAACTGACAACTTATTAGATGTGGGTAATAAAAAATAGGCTAGTTGGCCTCTTGAGGCCCACTGGCAATTATGCCCCAAAGCCCAAAATGCGTCTTTGTTAAGTCCGTGCTGATCTACTCTCCTCTTAAATACACAGACTGATGTCAAATTAACAATGGTAGGTCATTAATTAATTAATTAATTAACAATGGTAGGTCATTAATTAATTAATTAACAATGGTAGGTCATTAATTAATTAATTAACAATGGTAGGTCATTGTAATAATTTAAATTCTATAATAATATCTGTCTATACAAATATTGAGATCAAAACTGTTATATTATTTAATTTGTTTACATATAGTGTGAATTTGTGAGATTTGTTTTAAATTCGGGAGACTCCTGATAAAATTAGGAAGGTCTGAACCAAAGATAATGCAGAGGGCATAATCGAACACATTTCATTGGGTTTGGAACTTCACCCCATTAACAATGTGAACCACTCTAATGGCAGTGCACTTTCTTTTTTTTATGGCACAGGCAGTGCATGCTCCCCTATTATCGGAAAAACGTATTTGCGCCGGCCCTTATTATTGACCAAAAAAAAAGGACAGACATATATCATAAGCAAGCGTAACATTAAAAGGACCCAAACACGGGGCAAATAACCTCAGATCATGAAAAAGTGCACCTCCCATTCACTGGATCTTGGATCTGCCCCTGATCTGCTCAAGTAATCAAGTACTAGTGTAGATCCTCATTATGATAAAAATTAGTAAACATACATATGCACATCTGGGTTTGTTTGATTTGTACCGCTGCATTCTAAATGACAGTGCCTAGGCATGTGCCAACCTAGGGGCTTATCACACATCTTCGCAATTTTTCTCCCTCTTCTGAAACAATATAGTACACCATTATTGTGCATTAGTATAATTCAATAGTAGTTTTGACTCAATGCTAATGACCAATAAACAACCAATCAAATAAATAGAATATACACAAGAGTTGAATAATTTGAAAAGATTAGGCATCATTGATTCAATATTTCTGGAATACTATATTTGCCTACTTAGAAAATGTTATTTAAATGATGATGATGATGGTGATGATGATGATGCTGATGATGATGACAATGATTGAAGGTGATGATGATGATGATGCTGATGGTGATTGGTGATGATGACGACGACGATTGTAGGTGATGATGATGATGACGATGGTGATTGGTGACGACGACAACAACGACGATGATTGTAGGTGATGATGATGATGTTGATGATGATCATGGATGATTATGATGTTGAGAATGATGCTAGATGATGATGATGATGATGATAATAATGATGATGATGACGAAGATGATGGCAACAACGACAATGATGGGCAGTTGCAAGTGTACAATCTCGAATATAAAAGACTGTGAAATAAAGCGTTGTGAAATAAAGGGCCACATATTGTAACATCACCATTAATTATTGCACTATCATTTATGTAAAACCTCATCAAACATTAGGTCACAATGAAACAGCATAGTGTCAGAGGTCTTCATCATAATCCAACCTGATATCTAAAGGATGATGACAGCATTCTATGTGATATTTCATTACAGTGTTGACACAGATACCATGCTATACCTCTGGGCTTTAGCACCATGGTTATCTAGGATGGTCCTATAGGGAATTTATTTTAGATAAAGATAGTATAAGAGCCAAGTTTGGATAGCTTTTACAGAAGTGCGAAAGGCAACGATGAATAGATAATACAGAAGTTAAGACTGTCATTATAGTTATAACTATATTAGTGGAGATGAAGACAATCAAAAGATATAAATGATGATGACGATGATAATGATTAACAAAGTGTATAGTAGACTGTGATAATTTTGTTGATGATAATAGTGGAGTTGGAGGTGACCTTAATGCCGATGAAGATTACTATGAAGTTGACGGCGGCAACAACGACGACAATGACTATGACAAAGATGACCATAACTATGAAGAAGTTGTTGATGATGATGATGATGATGTTGTTGATGACGACGACGGTGATGATGAAGATAAAAATGATGGTGGTGGTGATGGTGATGAGGAAGTTGATGGTGACAAAGATGATAATGATGTTGACAACGGTGATTGTGGCAATAATGATTATGTTGGTGAAGATGACTGTGATAAAGTCCTCCTGGTCATTAACCCATAAGATGGGAACAGGAAGTAATGTACCAGGAGACCACTGTGGTTGACAGTGTGGTTGAGGTCCAGGATCTTACTTGTCACTAATTAAGTGATGGATGGTAGTTTCTCAGGAAATACCACATTACTAAATGTATTGGTGACAATGTAAGTTTCCACCAATTAGATTAAGTTGTAGATAATTAAGTGTAGATTAAGGGAGGGGCAAATGCCTACTATTAAAGTAGATGTTTCCCCTTATTCAGTAGTTAGACCTAGTTAGACGTATTTGACTGATTGTCTAATCTCCGTTTAGGATAACGATATATCTCAATAAATAGTATATAATTGTATGACCCTAGAACTTGTGTTCGTGTACTTTGTGAGCTTAATAGACAGAAGAGTTTATTGAAGAGGGGTACAACTAATACCACATGGTGGCAGCGGTAAACAAACAAAACCAGTTTGATTAGCCGACGGACAGGCTACTAAGATTTTTAAATAGTTTGAATAGCCAAAGAAAAGGCTACAAACATTTTTGCAGAAAAGGGTTAGAATACCCATTTTACAAGAATATCTAGAAGAAGACGAATCCGTTTTTCTGTAGAGAAGATATTTGTTTTATATGTGATTTATCTTTGTGTTGTTGATCTTGAATTGAGACTTCGAGCTTTGGACAACAAAATTTTATTTGGAGTACAACAGCCCTGAGATATTGAATATCAGTGAGATAACGTCATCAGAAGACGGAAGGTAGGACAAATTTGTTGGCATAATATATGAGAACACACTTTGTTTAAGAGTTCTATTGTTTATTTCATAAATTTGTATTTGTTTACTTGATTTATTATAAATTTATTGTTAGCTTAACTTTAATATGCCAAATTTAAGATCAGCAGCTTCTAATAGTGCTGATGAAAGGGCTGCTGATACTTCAGTGGGTGAGGGGGATAATAGATCTACTTCTACCCAGGGTATGGAGAACATTAGTGAAAACCCCTTAGAAAATATTCCACATGATGTCCCTCGGGAAATGTGGTTGGAGTACCTTAAGATGAAACTAGAGAAGGATGCTCATTTACAAGAAATTAGATTAAGAGAGGAAAAAGAGGCTCGCTTAGAAGAGATTAAATTAAAACAAAATGAAGCTCGGTTAGAAGAGATCCGACTAAGAGAAGAAAAAGAGGCCTATTTAGAAGATATTAGGTTAAAAGAAAGAGAAATTAAACTAAGGGAAAGAGAAATTGAGCTAAAAGAAGAAACAGAATGTTTATGTATAGGATCTAACCAAATACAATTAGGATTTCAGGGAAATATGTCAGGTATCGACAATTACAAAGTTAAAGTCCCAAGACTGAAAGATACAGATGACATAGACATATACCTAAGGACATTTGAACACATTGCTACTGTAAATGACTGGCCTAAACCTAAATGGGCAGCCAGATTGGCACCAGAGCTGACTGGGAAAGCGAGAGAAGCCTATGCGGCGATGAACATAGCTGAATGCCAAAATTACGATGAATTAAAAACATGTATCTTAGATAGATACGAGTATAATGAGGAGACATATCGTTTGAAATTTTGGAACTGCCGACACACCCCTAAAACAACGATTAAGCAGTGGTTAAATGAACTTAAACATTATTTCGATGGTTGGCTTAAGTTTGCTAGTGTCCAAAAGGATGATGCTGTAGGCATCATTGACCTTATCCTAAAAGAACATGCCCTAGAAAATGTCCCACATGATTTGATTCCAAAACCGTATTGGAGTTGGCTGAGATGGCCAACATATTCATAGCAAATAGGGGTGGGACTGACTTCTGGAAAGCAGGAAATCAATCCACATCTCCTAAATTTTCGAGCCCCAAACCCTTTAACAATCCAAAATCCTATGGAAACAAACACTTTCCAAACCCTAACAATAAACCCAACAACCAAGGGAAACAATCAGATAAATGCTATAACTGCGGTGGTTTAGGGCACTTCGCCAGAAATTGTATGGCTAGACCTCCTAACAAGCCAAAAGTGGGTCCCAATCCTAAATCTGAATTTAAATGTGACCGAATAGTTACACCAGTAGATCCAGCCGAAATTATAATGCTAAAATGTACATTGCCAGGTACCATAGAGGGTAGACATGTCACAATTCTACGGGATTCGGCATGTACCCAAACTGCAGTGAATTCCAAATTTATTCCTGATTACTGTTATCTTCCCGGGGAATTCATGACTGTCCGTGGGATCGGTGGGGAAATTACAGTTCCCTTAGCTAAAGTAAAATTGGACTGCACTTTAATTAAAGGACATGTTACGGTAGCAGTAATAGATGGACTCTTACACGATGTACTACTAGGACATGACTTGGACTCTTCATGTAGTGAAGTCATAGAAAAAGAAATGTGTATTCTCACTAGGGCCCAAGCTAAGATTCAATTAGAAGACTTTGATGAGGATGATAGCTATCTTATGGCTATTAACATCGATGAAATTAATGACGACAAACCTACCCCTGATAAACCCTTGACAGCACACGATCCCCCACTTGATAAAATGACTAACGATGAGACAAATGGAAATTTCCTTTTAACTGTTGCTAAGAATATTAACGATGATAAAAGTAGTCAAAAACCCTTCTTGCTAGGTTTAGACAAGGCTGAACTTATTAAACTTCAGCAGGGGGATAGGAAACTTCATGGCATTAGAGATAGGTTAGTTGACGTTAAGGCTATTAACGATCATAGAGTCAGGGTTCATACATTTGATTTCAATCTAAATTCCAGGACATTTCCAGGACATTCCAGGTCAAAAACTTAAAATATCCAGGACACTCGATGTTTGTAAATACATACAAAATCGGCATAATTTGTAAATGTTATCACGTGTAAACAATGATCTTGTATGTTAGATTTCAATTATTATAAAAATAAGTAAAATTCAAGG
>JAOTQE010091650.1:0-14687 GCA_025631205.1 Nesometra sesokonis
TCCCCCCCCCCCCCCCCCCCAAAAAAAAACTCCCGCTAATTCTATTTCTGGAATTCGGACCTCCTTCTAACTTGTAGTATCATATCCCCATAATTACTGGTCTCATGAACTCGAAATTTATCACAAAATGTTCAGATCATGTAAGCTCTATCAACTCCATTATTCTTTAATAAGCAGTCGTTTCTTTCCAGTGTGACATCATACCCGGCCTTGCCCTAATAATATCTCATGGACAATGTGAGATAAAGCCTTTGTGTTTTGTGGTTGCCAAGATAGCACACGATATTGTAAAAATGCAAACACAGGTTGACGTACCACTTGGGAATGCCTAACATTTCCAAGATCCGCCCAAATTTTCCAGCCAATAATATTGTAATATTGCAATATTCTAGGTTAGCTTGTGCTAGTACGGTAGTTGCATTACATAGGATGTAATCCTCGTAACTACATTAGGTTACGACTTGGTCACGACCTCAGAGCTCCCAAGTCTCCAGGATTGTCCTGGAGTCTCCAGGAATTTTCGCTCACCTCCCGTGCTCCTAACCAAATTCTTCCGGCATTTATTTTTTCCAGGAAATTCCCCAGGTTTTGTGAAAGTTTAACATCTAGAGCATAAATTGTCCTGTCTCCCCCAAATTCTTTGTTGATAATTAGCAACTACAGAGTTTAGTAACGTTTTGGTAAACACCGGCCATCATAGATGGTTTCTACACAATCACAGATTTTAGAATACAGTAACTACAAAACAACTCAAGTCCCGTTTATTCAGTTGTACGTAAAAAGATCTGTCGTTAGTTGTTGATTTTGGCTTTATGATGGTTGCATTTTATTAACATGACAATAGTAGGAAAGTAGTAGTCTATAGCGATACACGTATATTTACCTTGCAAATTCTTGAGAAAGACCATTGTTGTGAATGTGTTTGTTTAGTAGAGCCTACTTTAACTTATGTAGTTATCATTTGATGTTACAAAACCAAGAGGTAAGTGATTAACTGAACCTTCATATGCATTATAGTAACGGTATGCAGTGGGATGTATTTATAGTGCCTTGGTCCCTGATAACTCGTATTAAAAATTGAGCATTATAAGGAACAGGTACCCGAAGTCGTACCAGTATGTTGCTGTTATAGGCTACACGTCGGCCACATGTATGGAAATATCAGGTAGATGTATACGCTTTTCTTGATATTTGAAATGTTAAGTTTAATACTAGTTTATATAAAATCCAGTGAACACTTTATAATAAATCTCCTTCAAATCTTTCAAATGAGACCCATCAAAAAGCTCTATGATCAGCCAACTAGTCTCGCAACATGATCGAAGATTTAAATATGCAATCTTTATTGTGCAAAATGGAAGACCCATCAGATCTCAAAGGAGATACATAAAATAGTAATCGGATCGGGGCAAGTCCATAAAATCAAAAGGCAGCCATATCGGGGTGGGGGTGGGGATGCAGCCAGGATGGAATGGAAGGGTGGGGTCAGGCTTGCGAGCGATTTAGCTGGGGCAGCGCCCCGTTCTGGGTGCAAAGGCCGAAGGCCCCGAAAAAATCGTTATTTTACATGCTAAAATAACATTATAATAGAGTCCATCAAAATGTCCCGTTTTCCAGATCAGGCTGTCTTGGTTTCGAAGTGGTACCACACACTGCACGGTGGACTAGGAATACTGGAAAGGAAGACAGAGAACGTTTGGTCGAAAAAACCTTTCTATAACAACACTCAAACACATTTGATGAGCTTTTCAAAGTTTCACAATTTAACGCGATTTATCATTTTGAACTGGGAAAAACACATTTTTTTAATAGACCCCTATAGTTTTTTAGAAAATTAAAGTCTGCTTCGAATTTTACTAATTTTTTATTCAGTTTCTTAAACTGACGACAGTCTTGCTTGGCAACCTGACTGGATGAAGCGATGTTGTTAATAATACAGCCATATTTCCGTAGAGAAAGCAGCACACCCAAAAGTGATTAAAATAAAAAATACTTTTAAATGACGCATACGCATGTTTCGTTGTTCTCTGACAACATCCTCAGTGCATTAGACTAAAGGAACGTGTTAACTAAGACTATAATATAGTTTAAGAAAGGTGTTGAAATAGTATTCTAAATTGAACAAACTATTTGTATTTAAATCTATGTCTTTGTTTAGCATTATATGTTAAGCGTTAACGATAAATCTGAACTTGTTTATTAAGTTCAGGATTGTTCCACTTTATTTGTAGGGATTCTTCAAACACGCAGTACCAATTAAAGAATCCCTATAAATAAAATGTAACAATCCTGCACTTAATAAACAAGTTCAGAGTTATTCATTAACGCTTAACATATAATACTAAACAAAGACATAGATTTAAATACAAATAGTTTGTTCAATTTAGAATACTATTTCAACACCTTACTTAAGCTATAGTCTTAGTTAACACGTTCCTTTAGTCTAATACACTGAGGATGTCGGAGAACAACGAAACAACGGTATGCGTCAATTAAAAGTATTTTTATTTTAATCACTTTTGTGTGTGCTGCTTTCTCTACGAAAATATGGCTGCATTATTAACGACATCGCTTCATCCTGTCAGGTTACCAAGCACCACTGTCGTCAGTTCGAGAAACTGAATAAAAAATAGCAAAAGTCGAAGCAAATAATAATTTTCTAAAAATTTGTAAAAGGTTTGGCGTATTTCCGAAATAGACCTCTTGGCCTATATGTTTTGAAATGGCACCCTATAAAATGTTGTTAATTGAAGTCCGAACCCTATTATTAAATGTGTAAAGCTCTTCGGTTGGAGTTGGTTTATGATAGTTCACCACTTTGAATGCATTGGGGCCTCTCAAACCCGTAATCAGGATTGTTTGACAGAAGCGGATCCTGACATGAGGGTGCATTGTGCGGAAACGTAGTTTACCCTACTTCAACCCCACCATGGTCATGGCTGAGGTAGGCACTACAAAATGTTTAGAATATTGCACTTCTGGATGCTCGGAAACGGCACTCTTAAACACTAAAAACATTTAAAAGTGCTTGAATTTAAAGTAACTCAAGTATAAATGTCTTCAATTGAGGAAAACAACACACCATTTCAGCTCCATCACAGTTGCTTGGTTAAGATGCGAAAATTCTAGAATGTGGCACATCTAGATGACCGGAAATGGTGGTCTTTTGTGTTATAAATGTTTATTGATATTTTTAAAAAAACGCAATTGAGGCATGACCGTTTAAATGTAAAGATAAAACCTACACACCTTAGTCCCCACAACATTTTGGTGCTGAGAGGGGAACACTTTAGAATAATGACACCTAGATGCCCGGAGCTTCAAGGGCCACAATTTAACATAATTGAGGCATCATTTGGTATAAAAAATAAAACAATAACAATCATTGAAGGACTGCTGGGCTTTTAGACATCGTGTTTGGAGTTAACCCGATCAAGGGTTGCTATAAAAGAAAGTTTACATGAATCATTAACAACTCCTCTGGACACACCCCTATCCCCAGGCTGGGGAATTTGAGACAATTACAATCATATTGTCACCCCAAGATGCTCACTGTAATAAGTGTGGACTTCACGTTTCAGACACATTTCCGTAAATTATTCATTGAGTGTTATCTTTTATATAGACATTTGAAAATCTATTGAAATAGATTTTGGGAAGTTGAGTGCCAGTCTGCATTATTAACGATGACTGGCTTAAAATTCCTGCAATACTATATAATATATTTCTTCACAAAATTTTTCCTCAAAATTTTACGTGAGGGAAGGGTGATCAGGACCCCCGATCCCCTCTGTCTGCGCGCCTACATGTAATGCAAACTTTAATAATTTTAAACGGAGTAGTAGAGAACACTGTGCGACTTGAGATGGACAATCTGAATGCGAATGCGCGTCGGAACCCTTCAGCAGCTTACTTTCACGGGTACAGTTTTGGTCACCGTGGTTTGTGGTATTTATACTTTGGCAGTTTTCCACGTCTTATAATGTCTAGGCCTATATAATACAATCAAAAGCACTCGTCCGGAGCATGTGTACAGTCGGTTAACCCATAGTTTTACACAATCGTTCCAACAGTGACAAGCTCATGAGTTTTTCCTGACAATTTCCTAGACATTTCAGGTTTGTACAAAATAAATATTAATTATTTAATATTTTTATCTTTAGAGATACATAAATAGATAAGTTGTGCCGGTGATGACAAAATGTGCCATTAGCTTGTGTTTCGTGCACAAATTGTCGCTTGTGAGGCTTGAGCGGTATACACACAAATTGTTGCAAAACGACACTTATGTGCCGCTTTAATGACATTCAAGAATGAAATATAAATAATATGCTTATACTGTATTTTAAAACAGGTCTACAGAAACAAGTGCGGCAGAAATTCAATACTGGTCTTTGGAAACAGTTCATCATTCGTTGTTGCTGTGGCGTTTTGAGCCAAGATTTGAACCATACTAAAATGGATTTGCGGCTTAAAATCTTTAGCTATACTATTACCATCAGTTGTACGTTTATATTTGTGCAGATAATAATGTTTTATATATCACTGGACAACGAAACTATAGTAGATCTAAAACGCCAACATCGTCTAGGAAATTACATTAACGTGAATAAATACAGAACTACAGATACAAAGTTATCAAGTATTTTCCAAGAGCCAAATGAGTCATTGATTTATATGGTTAAATCTGTACCACTGACATGGCCAGATATTAGCAAGGTGAACATGGATAAGATGATTCAGTATCACATGTCTGGATCTGAATTTCATAAATCCTGGGATGTAAATTGTACAAAGATTATCAATGGTGAGCAGCCGTATGTTCAAAGCGTATTTATCATGTTAAATCACTACAGAGACAATGAAGATAAACTTTCAATACCCGACGACATGGATGTGTTTAACTGGATAGCAGACTGTGATGAATACAAAAGTAAACGTGAATATCCCGATATGCCTTTGTCAGAAGAAGAAGCCAATTTTCCAGTAGCTTACATAATTACAACCCACAAGGAATCTGCGCAGTTAGAAAGGTTGTTGCGAGCCATTTTTCAGCCACAGAATATTTATTGCATTCACCCAGACCTTAAGTCGACTCAGCTATTCCACAATACTATAAATAAACTATCTGCTTGTTTTAATAATGTCTTCGTTGCTTCAAAACTTGAAAATGTACAGTATGCTGGATACGAGAGGTTATTGGCCGATATTAACTGTATGAGGGATTTGCTAGCCAGACCAGAGCCGTGGCGGTATGTTATGAATATGTGCGCACAAGATTTCCCTTTGAAGACTAACCTAGAAATAATACGTCAACTGAAGATGTACAAAGGACATAATGATATAAACGGTATATTACCTCCACCGTACATAAAGTGGAGGACTCAATTCAAATACCGAAATACACTAAGAGGAAAGTTAATCAGGACATCTAAAAAGAAAACAGCTCCTCCTCATGGTCTGACCGTATATTTTGGGAACGCATATTATGCAGCCACGCACAGATTTGTTAATTTTGTAGTAAAAAATGAAATTGCAATTGATCTGTTGAAATGGTCAAATGATACGTACAGCCCGGATGAACACTACTGGGTGACATTACAAAGAGCTAATGGTACACCAGGTGGCTATCAGACATCTACTTGGGATGAGAATATACGATTTATGAAGTGGGCAGATATACCGAGGCACCCAGCATGCAAAGGCAAATACGTACGCGCTCTCTGTGTATTTGGAGTTGGATACATGGAGTACCTCACTCGTCAACCCCATTTGTTTGCTAATAAGTTTTACTATAGTTTTGATCCTGTGACCCTGCAATGCATCGAGGAATTACTTGATTACAGGATTGCCCATCCCAATGTTATAAATGTTATAGAGAATTTTCCCATTGTGGATATGGTATGGCAAAATGATAATACAAAGCCAGGTGTGTGAAATAGGAAGGCGTAGTTAGTGGGTTCCTGGTTTAGTGTCCTTCAGACGTAAATTTATTCAGTTTCCCCATGGACAAACAAAACGTTTTTACCTTGGAAAATGTGCGGTGGGGTTGAAATAATAAATTGGGGAACCTAATGTAATTTTGAGATTAGATTTTAATGCTCAAAGCAAGTTCTTGGCAGATTTGGAATCCTTGGGTGCAGTAGAATGCATTCAAATTTTCCAACCATTATGTGACCGTCATATTGGATTCAAAATGAATAGAACTGAAAAGGAAGGCGTAGTTAAGGGTTCCTGGTTTAGTGTCCTTCAGACGTAAATTTAGTCAGTTTTACCATGGACAAACAAAACGTTTTTACCTTGAAAAAATGTGCGGTGGGATTGTAATAATAAATTGGGGAACCTATGTAATTTTGAGATTAGATTTTGATGCTCAAAGCAAGTTCTTGGCAGATTTGGAATCATTTGGTGCAGTAGAATGCATTCAAATTTTCCAACCATTTTGTGACTGTCATTTTGGATTCAAAATGAATAGAACTGAAAATAACTCCACTGTAAGACCCCAAACCTGATTTTTTGACAAAGTGTTACACATGCCAACTCTCACGCATAATGCGCAAGTCTCATACATCCTATTTGGACGTCTAATATTTTTTCTCGCGTAAAGTAGAATTGTCATAGCTAAACAGTCGTATACAGAAATCCTTTTTTTTCTCACGAAAGAGGCAAGATATAGGCCTAAAAGACAGTAACGATTGCCCCAAAACAGTGGAAATATGAACAAAAATGATAAAAAAATTGGCGAATGACCCTTGTTTGCTTGTTAGATCAAAATCGGGGAAAATGGAGCCCAGAACTAAAATTTAGAGGTTCGGTAGGTCAATTATTTTTTAAAAATAAAACACTCCTCGTCTAATTTTTAAATTTCACTCAAGCTTAAATTTTCCCACTGCTGTAACTGGGACTGTAATGTTGTATACTGTAAAATAATATTGAATTTTTAACAGTAATGAATTTGGTGCTGGCAAATGACACTTTAATACTTAAAGTGTATATCTGTCATTTTGAACAGTTAGTGCTCTGTGTAGATTATATGTTCCGCCAAAAAGTGTGGGGGGGGGGGGCGCCCTGAATAGCGCGACGTAGGACTATAACCTCAAATACCTGACAGATGCTTAGACAGAAAGATATTAACGGCATGATCAATGTGTGGAAATTAAACCTGTCAATGTTGAATTCAGTTACCGACCCCATTGCTACTCTATTCTCTTTTTCATACAATAGCTGTAATTTTTAACCTTGAAGGCCAATACTGCAGAAAACCGCGAATGGCTGCTAACCTAGAATGCTTCATATGCGGTAGCAATTGGCAGAATTAGAAAGTTGCAGCAAGGCATATGAAGAGCTTGTCATTGTCAAAGACACCAAGAACTTATAGCCAAAAAGCCTGTCTTATGGGAGCCAAACACTAAAAATGCTCAAGAGGACATTTAAAGTTGGACTCTTGAACACTTGCACTGTAGAACCAACCACCCACAGTATGGAGACCATTGGGTGGCTTGAGACATGTCTAATGGACAGCATGATAAATACTTTAATCTGTGGCCATGGAGATACCTAACTCGTGTGTCTATTAACACACAGATAACACCTCCTCATATGGGCTCAAGACTCCCGATCTAAGATAGTCTTGTATAAACATGTATCGATTGCACAAATAGCTGTACTTAACACAAGCACCCAAGGGCATATTTTTAAGTAAAGCTTTTAACATATCAATTTTGAATCCGTATTTCAACAGAGCTTTGCGATTAAACAAATTTAGTGAATACAGGCAGGATGTATCAAATATAATATTCCACACATGAAGAATAAGTAGAATTATACATAACGATTGTGACCCCAACTGGCAACAGACATGCAACAAATTAATCGTTTCCAGTAACACTTGAACATTTTCCAAATTAAATCATTTACAGTATAACCCTATATTTCCTGAACAATTTGAGACCAATTACGAGTCCATGCGACCAACAGTTACACAGATATGTCAAAATTCAAAGGACAGAAATCACATTTTCATTTTAGGCAACATCTTCCGTTATAGCTGATAGGAACATGCGCATCTCGAACAAATTTAGAAAAAAAATCTCTATAATCGGTGGTTACCTACTAGAGACCACTGTAACAGAGGGTCATTTAAAAGAAAACACCCTCTAACAGAATTTGCCATAATTGCGTCAAACAAAATTGCAAAGGTTTGTTTTATTGTAATTCTGGTTCATTCTGTAATACTGAATGACATTTATCAAAAATTTGATGCCATTTTCAACACAGAACCCACCTAATTTACATAAATATGCAAATAAAAATTAGCTACCATCATTCAACATCCATAAAGTGTTCAAACCTGTTTTTATGGGCTGAGAACATTATCATAATATTTTTTTAATTCAAATTATGCATGTTGCCCTGATTAATGCATATGAGCTACCACCATTACGAAAAATCTCATTTTTTGAATATTTCTCTACCCAGACATTCAATTTTCAAAAAGTATTTTAAGCTGTTTTCTTGGTCAGAGAATATTGTACTGGTATCCGTGGCAAGGCACAACAATATAAACACTCCAAAGTATATTTTAGCAAACAATATTTAATAAAATAAAAATATGAGCGAGTACAATGATTTGGACTGATGTGATGTCACAAAAATAAAACTCAAAACTCGAACTTAACTTAACTACATATCTATTTTATATGTTGGGGACAGGAAGTGAAGGTGAATGCTCTATAATTAGGGAACATACCTTGACTATAAATGTTACCACATCCTGGATGACTTTCAAAAATCCAAAAAGAAATCCAACCTCAGGAATGTGAACAGAATAGAGTGGACCCAGGAGAGGAAGTGGGGTGAATAGCCTTAGGGTTATGTATAAGGTAGAGAGCCTACCATGTTAAATTCCCCCGCTCGTCAATTCGAAGCGGTGTCTTCGAAACCAAGGATACATCAATCCCAAAACACTATCGGGGGCAACATCATTAAAGACAGAACTATCAAGGGCAACATCATTAATGACAGGACTATCGGGAGTAACATCATCAATGTCATTGTCATTGAAAAGAAACATAAACATATCTGAGGTATAATAAGGATCAATATCATTACTGTTATCATAGTTCTTAACAAAAGTATCTTCATCATTATCGGTGCTAAAATTTACGTCAATATCATCAATATCAAAGATCGGGCCGTCATCAAAATAAAATTTAGTATAGGGCCCCATAACATGGTAATATTTAATTCGTTGGAAAATATTGGACAGCCATAGACAAAGTTTTTTGTCATTATCAGTAATAATTCCATTCAATTCATAGAAAATATCATCATTAGTAAAATGGATATTTTTATTAACGTTTCGATATGAAAAAATAACTCAATATCTATTCGTAATGTTATCTAACCAATTACAAATCTGTCTGACCCTTAATTTTTTTCAAGTCGTCTTACTTCTTGTTCGAGGTATTTAAGGCGCTGTGCTATTTTAACTTATTCAAACTTAATTACTTTAAAAAAATAAAGAAAAACTAACTTAAAATTATATATGATAAAGTATGTCCAAAAGTGTAAGATTGGTTACTCACCACTTTTCTTGTTGTAACTTCTGCTTGTGTATGTTTGTGTATTTGTGTCCGCTTGTAGTTTGTTCGTGTATATTCGCTTTTTCACTTGTTTTCAATGATCTGTATTTCCCGTTGCAAATCCTCTTGGTATTTTTCTTTTTTTTTGTCATTCCGTCTTGGTTCTCGACTTTTTTTATTTGCTATTTCTTCTTGTACTAACTTTGTAAAATTCTCTATGCATTTGCACTGGAAACAGCTTTTTCTTCCAATTCGTCTTGGTTCTTGACTTTTAGAAATTACTATTTTTTTCTTATCTTCTTTTCTTCGTATTGACAGTAATCTTTCGAATTACGATGTATACTTAGGTGCTTTGTAGCTTTGGACCACCGCTAGCCACCATGTACTGGTATCCGTGGTCTAGGGCAAGGCACAATAATATAAAAAAACTCGAAAGTATATTTCAACAAACAATATTTAATAAAATAAAAATATGAGCGAGTACAATGATTTGGACTGATGTTGATGTCACAAAAATCAAAACTCGAACTTAACTAGAATAAAAAAGCACGGTTTGACAGGAAACAGTCTTACGATGGTTGCGTTAGAAAATGACACAACGCAAGGCAATTAAGATGATACCGTTCATGTGTGTATTACATTAAAACTGCTAATTCTTGAAATGCTACAGCATTAAGTCATTATGTGTACATTTCAATTAGACAGAAAAATTTTACTCTACATTTTCAAATAAATGTAGGTTAATTTGTAATTAACCGCATCACTGGCTTATCGCATTTAAATGTTTATAAAGGATATGAATACACTGCACAGCTAAACAATCTAGTGGAAACTAATCCAATTATCCATTGTGATAAGACTTGACAAAACTTTCTAATGAGGATGTACACCTAATGGTATTATATGTTACATGGCCGGGGACAAAATGTTGAAACTGGATATGTTGATATCCTTGCAATTACCCGTCATCTAAAATGCCGAAAACTGATCCGTCTGAAGATATCAGGACTTAAGTTAGTCTTTAATTTATTTTGTCAATCTTGTTCGAATTTTCCTTCATGTCTAAATGTATATTAAATTATGTATTATAATATGGCCGCCTTTTGTTTTGATGGGCTTGTCCTAATCCGTTATATATTATTATCCAATAGAATTTTGCTGCCACTTGTAATGATTTAATTGAAATGCTCTACCAGCATTGCTGGACATAGTTTGTGGTAAACAAGATATATTTGAAGGAGATCACATTGTTGAAATTTGCAATACCACACAATTTAATAGGTTTACTGAACTATGACTAAAATGATATAAATGATAACAGTATGTCTAATGTACTTCTGTAAAATTATTCTGGATCAAAGACTCAAATGATGTTTTTTGGAATGAAAACTTCGTACGTTACTACCAAATTTGTTTCAGTTTGATTCAATTCTATTTTATTCCCCATACATCGAAAACATAATAAACATTACAAAAATAACAATAACAATAATAACAATATTTTAAAGTGCACATATACACAAAAGTGGTCAAGGCGCTTGTGAAAACAGAAAAAAACCAAAACAAATCAAAACCATAGATACACGGTACTGAAAATGGAACCACATATGGCCTATTTACGATTAGCTTACAAGTTTTGTATTGGAGGGTTGGAGAGAAAAGGGTTGATATCTAAATTATAATTGAGTGAAAGTGTGTGAGGAAGCCTAAAATGAAGAAAGATCCAGCCATGGTTTTAATAGGTAGAAAAAGGAATTAATAGGGTGATCACATAAAGCAGTAGCAGTAGTTCCGCAAATATGTGGTGACTAATCCACGTTTTCAAAAATATTGTCCTTAACATATAGATCTTTTAGGTCTTATTTTAATTTATTACTGCATATGTGTCTTATATAATTCCATCAGTAACTCATCAGTATTTACCTGGTATTTGCTCACTGTGTGGTATGATTTACTGTATATGATTACTTGAATATGTTCAACTGTGAAGATCTATGGTCTAATGAGTATAACATTGGCAGGTCAGCAAGCGGTCGCTGGTTCTAATCCCGTTTGAGAGATCTTATTAAAAAATAATTTATATAAATCAATAAATGTTAATTCAGGGTTCAAGGAAGGGCATAATGCTAAACACTGTGTAACATAGCTCACAACAGACTGTCACAAATTGTGTGTTAAATATGCTTCATATGGATTCGAACCTGTAACTTCTCAAGATCCTGACTAGCATCATAATCATTGGAATACAGAGCCCTTTTGTCTCAACAGGTTAAAATAACCATCAGATATATCGCTTAACAAAATACTTCAAGAGGGCGTCTACCTGATACATCTGGAAAGTACAACTAAAATTAAATACAGTAATAGATTTATAATATATTGGAAAATATACAATATATAATATAAAATAATATAAATCAAGTTTATTTAAATCATAGATAATTAAGGATTTAATTAAGGAAATCTGAGCCCTCAAATAAAGCTACAAGACATTCCTTAGTTTAAGGTACAACATAAAAGGGAGGTACATAGTATCACTGATATTAGTGACTTAGAAAATATTTATTATGTGTGAATAAATGAATGATCATAAGGAAACTTTTCTAGCTTCCTTCTGAACTACTTCCACTTTCAGACAAACGAGGTCCTTTCCATTCTACAGAGGTCGCTTTCATCGTGGAACTAAATTCATCACTATCACTTTCTTCTGTATACTTCACAACTTTTGCCCCTCTTCTTTGTCTGCTATCCCTAAATTTCTTTGCTTGTTTATTTAATTTATCCCTCTCTTCTGTTGGCACATCTTTCTTTGTAACTTCCTCCTTCTCTTCTATGGCTTTTCTTTTTGTCTGAGCTTTCCTCTTTGTCTGGCTGGTTGTTTTCTTACCCTTTTGACTTTTTGGTATCTTTTCTTTTTTTTCACTGTCTGATGGGCCATGATGAAATGTTTTCAACACTCGTTTCAATCTTTTACTTTGGATAGGTGCTTTTTGTTCAGTCGCATGTCTAAAATATGATGTAATGGGATGCTGAATCTATGAGAAAAATAAGTGAAATAAGTTGTTGCATGTAGAAATGGAATCTCAAATACTAAAATATTTCTAAGATTATTCCTAATTAGTGCACTTAATAACCCTAAACAAATAAAGTGAGGTCCAGCGGTACAGCCCTATTGAAGTATTGTGAAATTAGTTATTTATCAGCATTGAGGCAAATAATTTGAAAATTTTAAAGCTTTTCAAAAATTAATGTTAACCTGGCTTACATTGCTAACAATTAGACATAAAAGGTGTATCAAAAATATTGAAAATCAGGATTGGCAAGATTAAATTTTTTCACTTCATATCTCCAAACTATTGGGAAAATACATAAAATTGTCCTAGACATTGTATGAAACACATACAATAAGTTATCCTGCAAATTGTAAGAATTGCATTATGCTATCCCAAAATCATAAATGAAACGTTACACAAAATACAGAATAAGCAATGTAAAATCTTGCATTTACGCAACAGTTTGTGATGTGCATTTCATATGCATATCCACTTTAGCAATTCTTTCAGTAACAACGTCAAATGTAAGCAACTATTTAATGATGTTAGTACTGGGACAATATAAACTCCATGGTACTGGGCTTTCTTTGTTGCTGTTGGATTCGGCTAATTTAGTTCCAACAGCCAGAGATTGAGATCCTGACTTCAAGATTTAGAAGCCAACTGTATACACTGTACTATTTTCTTCCTCTGCTATCAGTAGCAATACAATTTAAGTCCTTATAATATAAAGATCAGTATCATACATTTTTTTCATTTAACCTCTTCAGGACTGGCAGAATATTTTCATCAGTTTTTTTTCTGCTCCAGTTGAGATGTTCAAGCACAAATGTGCAAAGACAAGATTAAAGAAAATACTGTTATAATCAGAGTTTACAGAATCACTTGCTCAATATCCCAGGCATTCAGGCAAATTGTTATTGGGAAACCATTTTCACACATGCTGCCCAACAGGCAATTGTCAATTATGTCTGTAAACATTTCACAAGTGCATGCAATCAAAATTTAGAAGTGGTCAAGCTAATTTTTGAAAATCGTGTGAACTACAAAATACATTAGCATCACAACAAACAAAATAAATTTAAATTAAAATGAAAATGGTCTACCCAAACTTTTTTGATGTGCGCCATAGTTTACTTTAATAATTTGAATAAAGGGGATCTCTCATGTACATGGGGACCCCCCTTAGACTAATGCTAGTTTACAGTGCTTTATGGATTCTTTTCAGATGATTGAAAACAGCAGCATCATCATCATTTGACTTTAGTAAAGTGCACTATGTGAATTTAGAGAAGATACTAATATAAAACTAGGGCTATGATGCACTAAACCAATCGTAAAGTGTGGTCAGTTCTTTTTCATGGCACTGTAACTTCTGAAGGGGGCATGGCTTGTGCAAGGCTGTGGGCAGGGAGGGAAGGGGAATAATGTCCAGGCAAACCCCGAATACCAAAATGGGCTAAAAAGCCATGTAAAATACGGCAAATAACATTTTTTTTTACTTATCAAACTGAAAACTGGGAATACGCCCACCTCAAACTTGCCCTACCCTTTGGAGTGCACTCCCTGTTGTGGGGAGGGGAGGTGGGAGGTATTTCCCTGCTGTCGGAGAATTCCTGTTTCCGCCACTGCACTGTTCCTTCAATAGTAAAAATTAAAAGACAACAACAATAAAGGATATCCACGAATGGAGTCTAGATCAGGTATGCCCCAGGTAAACTCTTCTGTCGATTCTTCCACTTGAGGATTCAGGAATGCCTTCATTACTTCTTCCTGTGGGAATGTGGCAGGAAGATCTAGCTTGCGGAGTTGTGACTTGATCTTGGTTTCTACTGGCGGATTCAGATTACCGACATTCGCATCCCACCATGCCCTGTAAATGACAAAAAATACCCCATTAAATACATAAAACTATATGATGTCAAACCGCAATCAAAATAGTATATTATTTTATTTATTTAATGTTTAGATTCAAGATTCAAGAAGATTCAAGATTCAAGAATTTTATTGCTACTAAAGCCAGCTATGGGCTATTATCCGCTTCAAATTA
>JAOTQE010091661.1:0-10881 GCA_025631205.1 Nesometra sesokonis
ACTTTTTTATAACGATCCAAAACGCCGTTTCAAAACGGCGATTTTGGAATAACGATCGACAGGAAAAGAGGCTTTAAGAAGAAACCATATAGGCCAGATTGTAAAAAGTGCCAACTATGACCCATACGGTACATTGAGGTGCAATAATTATGACACATGTATGGTATAAAGTTGGTGAACCTAGCACTTATCCAATAAAACACAAACGAAAAGCTAAACCAAAATGTTGATGTTAGAGAGACTGACGTCCGGACGACAGACGAGTGACAAAATAAAATGCATGCATTGAGGTGTAATACTTATGATGCATGTAAAACATAAAAAACAAACAGGTAAAGCAAAATGTTAATGTTAGATGGATGGATGTCTGGACAGATACCATTCACCAATTCATAAGCCAGATTTTGAATTGCAATCTGACCAAATATTTAAATGGCAACACAAAGATAAAATTGAATTGAAGCACATTATTAATTGCAAATACAATTTCCTAGTGTTATGATGATTCTTAGGAAAGACCTAAAAACCAGACGAATTCTTCTTGCCTTGGGTTCAAAAGTTTTAATGTTAAATAGCGAATATTACAAAAAGTCTTTGATTTGCAAATTTGCAACTTTGACACCACCATTATTAGTGTTAATAATTTGTTATTTACCAACATTACCTCGGTTATCACTCCCATAATGCTCATAATTCTCTGTTGCCTGGACACTTACCTGAGAAGTCCACTGCACAAACTCCTCTCTGGTGTTGCCCTTTCAGAATAGACATTGTCTTCAGTGATTCACAATCCCATATGTGGATTGTAGGATCTCTTCCTACCTAAAAATTTAATCAAAAAGTCGTAAGTCCTGTACTGCTAAAAGTGGTGACTGCTAAAAGTGTTGATGGCCATATACCTGCTTATATCTGACATTTCAGGGTTTTCTCAATGCATAGAGCTTTTTAAATCTTAAACAATATTTAATATAATATCGATCAGTTGGTTCACTAATATTATTTTCAGCCATTACAGACAGGATTTTTGTATAAAAATTTGTGATTAGTTGTACAAAAATCACAAAATTTTCCAAGGTAGTCGCTTATGGGAGGTAAATTATCATACAAAAAATTTTAAGTAAAGAAATGTCCGTGGCCAATTGCAGGAGACGGCTGCTTATGAGAGGTACCAAATGCACTGATTAGTTGGTGTTTGTTCAAGAGGTGTATCGAGGTTCAACTGAAGTATGGTGGCCATGCCACACTGATAATATCTCTCACTGGCGTGTACTGAGAACCCTACTTGATGGGAATTGACTCGGTTTACCAGCATGATTGATGAATGCTCCCAACCACTCAAAACCTGTGTCTCTGAAATATTGGTTTGGGCTAAAATCAGAACACTACATTGTTCTCAGATTTATTTTATGTTAGATTCAAATAAACAAATCAGCCTGAAAAAGCCCTAGTTAAAAAACAAGTTCTCTTAAGCTGGGTAGATCTGATGTATAATATTAGAGTCCAAAAATTGTGTAGGTACACCGATATTAGGATTGGCATTGGAGACAGGAGTGATAAACTCGCAGCTTCCACCTTGTAAAAACTGTTCACCAGTTCAAAAAGATAAATATTACCAAAGATAATAGAGATAAAAAGATTAAACACATTGAACTCATCCAGGTTAGCAAAGTAGACCACAATCATGGAGGAGCAATTTTCCAAGTGTTCATTCTACGATCCCCAACGCACACCCACATAGGGTGACATTTGAGCATTACCTGAGAGTTCTTCCAAATAACGCAAATAAGCAGCCACCCTCCCCCTCCCACCAAACATCTCAGGGAAAAGTGGACTGGATGATGTCCAGTGCAGCATTCGAGAATTCCATTCTAAAGAATGCAAATATCATGTTTGCTCATTTTTATGATATTAATATATTTTGATATTACTGATTAAACAGATGAGTGCTTCTTGAGCTCCTTATCAGAGCTAACAATATATTAACTCAAACTGGTAAAAAGAATGATGTGATCTTAAGCTCAATTCAAATTATCAAACGTTTCTTTGACAAAAAATGATGCCTATATATGGCCATTGTGATGTAACACCATGACCATACATAGAAATATCATTACCATATAATGGTATAATCAAAGTTTTTTTGTCAAATAAATTTGATAGACTGAATTGAGCTTTATACCTGTCCTGTTGCAATGATGTCTTTGTGTGGATGGATGGCAAGACAAAGTATATCATCATTGTGTTCCAAGTAAAAGCGTTGGGTATGTGTGTCACGGTTGTATACAATACCGGTAGCAGCAACGTGGTACACGACCTCACCGGTTTGAGTATAAAATAAGTTGTTTCGACAATCATAGCCTCTGTAACTGCATTAAAAACAAAAGTCAGTATTGAATCAGAGCCAGAAGCAGAGGAAAAAATGTTTTAAGAATGATTTTACTTGGAGTGGTCAGTGGTGGATTTAAGGGGGAGATTAACAGACTTAAGCCCCCACCTAAATTTGTTATTGGTACCTTAAGGTGAATAAGTATTTGATTGTTGATGTCAGTTCTATGTAGTCCGAATGTCTATTAATGGCTGTATTTTCCTATGTAATACTATTTCTGATCATATTGGTAGTCTTCCTTGAGAAGGGAGCTGACCTTGTGATTTATGGGTTTTGGTTGTAATGGGATATGTTTATGTGGTAGAGGTAGCAAGGCTGGTGTATGCTAGTTTTTATAGGGTTAACCCTGCTAACTACCTATATCTACCTTGTCACTTCCATTATCTACCATGTTAACTGAGTTATTTTTTTGCAAAGGGTAAAAAGGAAAGCTACCACATGACAAGACAATTAAACACTGTTGCTCTCTACAATAACAGAAAAGTTCTTACCCATGCACAAACTCAAGTTTTATTCCTTCACTTGGAGCCTTCTTTCTCTTAGTGCCATTACTGACTTTCTCTTTCCGATTCCGTTGATTCAATGTCTTTAAATCATCCTTGTACACCGGTCTTCTGTAGTCCATCTGTTTTTCTTTCTCAATATCTGAATCTATTTCACCAACATCCGACATGTCTGAGTCACTATCTTCACTGTTTGAGTCGGCAAAACCTAAAATACAAATGGGAAAACACATTTTTAAATTGATTATTTATTACCAATTTTAGCATATCTTCTGTGAAATAATACAATAACTAATTAAAAATTTTGCTTAAAAATTTATGAAAAAATGTTTTGGAGTGTACGCAAAGAACAATTGAAGACATATTCCCATGTACCCTTGAGGTCATTATTAGAGAGAATATTGGGAGCCATTCCTCTACTCTTTTTCAAAGAGTAGGCGATTAAAGAAACAGCTTAACACCTCATCTGAAAGTGTGCTTTTACCGTCCTACTAAACACCCCTGGCACCCACCTGGCACCCACCTGGCACCCCTGGCACCCACTGGAGAACCACAGGAGACCTTAAGAGCCTAATATAATACAAAATCTCACCAACGGAGAGTAACTTACATGAAATTACATTACAGAATAATAAAATATACATTTTTAATGTTTAGATTTTTTGAGAAATTTTTGAAAAGTCTAGATGATTCAGGTCAGATTGCACGGCACTCGAATGCATGTCTATTGTCACACTGTTATAGACAACTATGAGATGCAAATCAAGGTGAGATTATTTAAAAATTCATCAAGATTTTTCAAAAATTTCTCAAGGAATTTAAGCTTTGAAGTGTATATTTTGCAATTCTTGTATTAGGCTCTGGTAATCTTTGGTGGTCCTACTGTATTGCCAGTGGTGTTCAGTAGTATGCTCTCTTAAAAGAGGTTTCGCAAACTTACAAATTATGATAAAGAAAACGGATATGTCACACTTACATTTTTTAAAGTTGCAAAATGTGTTCAAAAATATATCAAATTTCCCACCTACAAATTGTTGATGATGGTCCTACCCTTTGAAAAAACATAACTCTGTTAACATGGTAGATAATGGTAGTGACAAGGTGGATAAAGGTAGTTAACAGGGTTAACCCTATAAAAACTACCATATTAAAAGATACTACCGAGGATGGTCAGCAATGCTCTACAAGTATACATAGGAAAATACAGCCATTGCTTAGAATAAACTTTAAGGCATTAAAAACATCAACAGGCAGGGTAATTATATACTACCTTACTAGGTAATTCTCTGTTGCTAGGTAGTTTCCCTAGTAATTTAACATGGTAGATCAACCTAGTAAGAGGGTGTTAATTTTTCCAAAGGGTAATATACTGTCCAATAGACATTCAAGGTAGAGTTTATGATGTATCCATTTTCATTTTTGTATTTCGTAAAGTTGCGAAACCTCGCTAATACCTCTGTATTCCAAAATGCAAAAAGGAGCATCAATGGTACCATAAGTTTACAGCTTACCTGTATCATGTCCATGATCACCCTCAGGATTCACACCCTCCGGATAGAAGTGCCACTGAAAAATAGCATGGTCCCCTCCACCAGTGCTTATTAGTCGGGATTTGTCATGTATAAAACGCACATTTGTCACATGTGCTGAATGACCTACATATTTACGAAATTTAGCGCCTGAAATAAAAAATAAAAAAGATTCTGTTAAATGACAAATAAAAATATAATTCTGAGTAATATCTAAAATTTAAAATCAGAAATGTCCACTAATCAACTTCAATTAAGAAAGTATAATGCATACTCCAAGCAATGAGATACACGGCATCGTGACAGGATTCAATATTTCGACATAATTATGTCATCATTCCTGATGATGACACAATTAATGGCGAAATATTGAATCCTGTCACGATGGCGTGCATCTCATTGCAGAGTTTGCAATATATTTTCTTATCTAGAATTACATTTTGCATTTTCTAACTAACATTAGACATTAATAAAAAATTCTTTTAAGAACAAAATTTTTTATCTTAAATTAGTAGTGTGTATTGTAATTTTGAAGCCAGAACTAAATGATATTACTAATCATGCTATATTTTTCTACTATTAATTGACTTAGACATTTTTGTGATACAATGTTTATATATATTTTACATTTCAGTGCATACTAATACCTTTTTTAAGTGATGGAAAGCGAAATAACTTAACCAATCCGAAATCATCTCCAGTAGCAACAACTTCACTGCCAAAATTAGCATCCAGGGCATTGATATCATTCGTATCAGTGTACTTTGCCCAGATTCCATTGACCTCTGACCCTAAGACACCAGTGAATGTACTCCAGTGTATACTGTTTATCTCTTCCTTGTTAGTGAAATGTTTTCCAGCTGAGAAAAAAAAATTATATACAAAACAATCAACACTCGCTCTAATGTATGAAAAAATTATTGTGTTGGTGTTCTGTTTCATGATTGTCTGAGGTTGATTAGGTTTACCTCAAAGGTCTCATGCCACTCAAGAAAAACTGCTAAATGTTGGAAATACCCTTCAATACAAAGTTTATGTTTCAATTTAACAGAATTGTGATAATCTCATAAATTATACCGACAAAAAGATGTATGATTTACATAAATGTAAGAAAGTATAATACATTCTCAAAGCATTGAGATAAAACACTCAGGAGATTTTTTTGTCGGCTGCTTTGTCGATCAAATTTGCGTAAATGCAAATGTGTGACACATCACAATAAAAAACAGAACACAGAAAAAGTACATACCAATATGTAAAAATATTCATAATATTGTATATAAATTGTGTTTAACACTGAGCAGAGCTGGTATTTTTTGAAGGGATAACCGATTTATTTTGCTAGGCCAAGACCCACTCTGAATATTTTTGAGAGACATTTAAAATTTGCAGGCGCATGCAAACATGGATCTTGACCAAAATACAATCAACTGTTCCTCGGGTCATTTTTAAGCTTCCCTGAAAATTTTGTCAGAATTTGTCGAGTTCTTTTTAAGTTATGCTGCAAACAGAAAAACACACACAAACACACCCACTAACACGATGTAAAACAACTTTGCCAACTTTGTTGACAGAGATAATAAACACAGAATTTATTTAAAGACTGTATGACTTGCTAATTAATTTTCTGTAAATACTATTAACATATAATAGCTTATATACTATGTAATAAGAATATTTCCCTATAAAAATTGATATCCCTTTTATTTTTTTTTGAAAAAAATAATTAGAAATAAATAAATTTTCTAAAATTGGGCAAAAATGGAATAAAACGTGGAAACGCAAAAGGTCAAATTATGCTGGTCTTATGATGTCATAAGACATCGCCTAGGCCTAAATAAAAATACACGCTACACGAGAGTTCATCGAGGGGGCTCAAGTCGTGCGAATGTTACCGACCACCCCGTCATCACTGTTGTAGTTCCATGGTACTTACTTTCGTTATACAATGCAATGGATAATACAGGTTACAATATATTTTTTTTAAATGATATATTTCGAACAAAATAACGATGGTATTTTGGTTGAACATATACACAGATCATATTATAATGATATTACTCGATTTTAAAATCATGTCATAAGCCCTTTAAGCTGCTAGAAACAAGGTGGTGTCACTCAGCATCATAATGTAACATTGATAGCTAATAATTCGCTTCACAATTGGCTCAGAAACAAGAAGGTCTGGGTGTGGAAAACAGGATTTCTTGCCTTGAACAAGTGGAGCTGGAAAAGTTATACGGAAACAGATAATGAACAAACCTGGCATTCGAAAAAACAATCGTTCAGCCGCACCGCTATTAGTCTGTATATACTTGCTATCCTGTGACCAATCAAGATGTGTTATGAAACTGCTGCTCCCCGAGCACTGACCGACTTTCTTGTACCTCTGTGCAACGGCATAGATGTCAACGAAGTTATCATTTGAACCAACAGCTAAGTAGTTACCATCTGGTGAGTATTTCATCTCATGCAGCACTTCTTGTCTATCTTTGATGTGAATGATTTCTGATAAATCTCTGAAATAAATAATTATGGTAATTACAAATTAATGCTTATAATCACAATACACAGTTGTTTTAGCCAAGATTTAACACAACATTTACCAGGGGAGGTCTGATTTTTTTCAAATATTCCTATTGTATCTAAAATGTTCTAAAATGTAAATATACAACTGACAAGTACACTTAAAAAAACAATACAGTAAATTCTCCCCAACAAACCACTAGAGGAAATCAATTTTCACATTAAACAAAACCCCTTTAAAGGTCCCAAAATCATGAATTAAATTAAATGAATGATGTGAATGGTGACAGGTTTTTTTTAATATATTGTTCTCTCTTTCTGCCAATTTGTGTCATTATGGTATACTAGTCAAATTACCCATCCCGCACCCTTGACCTTTGACCCTGTTCCCGTAACTTTGACCTTTGACCCCGTGACCCATCATCGGAAATTCTTGTCTGAACCTACATGCTTTCACCAAGTTTGGCCAAGATGTTTCAAGTTTCACCAAGTTTTGTGAAGATCGGACCAAGGACCTGGGAGGAGTAGAGGAACAAACAGACAGACAAACGTTGTTCAAATTATAGTATGATTATATTTACACCTGTTTCCTGCTTCCAGTGTGGAAGGGTTTGTCAATCCTAAATCAGGCTGTTCAGTCAAGCTAAATGATGCTTTAAAAACATAGTGCAACACTATAGTCTTTTGAGACTGAAGGATGCCAATACAATACAATATTCTTAAAGAGTGTAATAAAAAATAATCAAACTTTTAAATAGCAATTTCTATGACTTGTTTGTGTTTGATAATAAATTAAAAAGTACCTTGTTTTAAGAACTGTGAAGGATCCATTAGACATCCCAATAGCTAGATGAGAGCCTTCATGATTGAACGCAACAGATCTGACCTTGTGATCCATGGTAGTCCGTGAAAGTAATGTGTTATCACTGACATTCCAAAGTCTAATAAAAAAGAATTATAATTATTAAATATGCCTATATTTGTATTTCATTTATTCGGTGCAGAACACCAAGGATAACCCACGAAAGTCCGAAGTGAACTTATTTCCAATGGGGTCCTTCTGGTGGTGATTGGGCAGTACATCGGAAGACAATCCCCTACTCTTTTTCTAAGAGTGCACTGCATTCTTTAATGTGCACTTGAGCCGTGCTGTACATGGGACCAACGGCTTAACATCTCATCCGAAAGACGGTGCGCTAGTAACTTGTATTTCGACCCCCCAGCCGAAAAACAAGGAGAGTGGCGTGGTGTTGAATTGAACCATGAGTGAGTCATGGTTCAGCGCAGAGTACAGTGATTCCCACCAGCTAAACCAACCGAGCTAAATGCCACTTTAAATATTATTCCCTTGTTCTTAAGGATAACTTAACTTAGAGGACTGTACAAATTTAGTGGTATTGGTCCAGGACTTGAATTATTTTAGACTGGGTTAGCAAAAAATATAGAGGAATTAGAGGCATTCACAATTAATATAAAAATTATAGCCTAGATATTTTACTCAACATGGTTTTTAAGTGCTTTTTTATACTTTCTGAAAAATAATATAAATATTTAAAAATTCCTGGCTTTACCTAACACTCTCATCATCACTTCCAGTTACAAATATCGGTTTCTTAGGGTGGACAGCGAGGGCCCAAAGCTCCCCCTCTGCATGCCCCTGGATCAGTATACGTGGTTTCTCTCGATCTCTTACAAATATCTCAAGAACTTCTCCATCTTGTGTTCCGACCAAGACACGATCCCCGATCCAGTGAGCACTGCGTACTGACAGACCTATGAAAGAAATTAAGATGTATGTCAATACAAATGGAAACACAGTGTAGTGCTGATGATGAAACCGCTGGACGCATCAAGGAGACCATATGGATCAGACGTAGAGGAGACAAGACCATGAACAGAGATGAAGGGGCCCACTTACTAGGTCACATGTATGACCCTGTGGTTAGACGACCGCCACCTACCGGTGATCGGTTTACTTAAAAACAGAGCCGTCTCTCTGAAGAAAGACACCGGACAAGGTGTACGAAACTGTCAATCAGGTCAGTAAATTCAATTGGTTTTGTCCAAAAGTTAAACGTAGAATTAATGAAACGCAGTGTTAGTAAATAATAATAATACAACTTCCTGTAGATGTTGTTCTATGAATTATGTGAACAAATTCATTAAACAGGATTTGAACCTGCCATTGGGATGAGCACTTTAACAATTAAACCACAAAGGTTTATTTGATTCTGTCATGAAAATGTTGCCCCACTAGTTTTTTCTTCATAATTTTCACTGTATAAATCTAACAACAGGCCTTACAAGTTTATAACTCCCTTTATTTTGCTTGATGTAACTATAGCCTGAAAGAGGCTGGTCAGCAGCAAATTCACGCTTGGTTCAGATAGTAGAACAAGTAGAACAACAAGTAGAACAACAAGTAGAAGAAGAACAAGACGAATTGATTTTTACATATGTGGCAGAGCCGAGCCAAAGGAAGCATACGTGGAACAATTAAAAATTGAGATATTGATGAATTATGGAACTACACAATATTATATTTAACATGCAAAAAAGATCAGTTTCATACGATATTTCCTTGCAAAGTTATGAACAATCAAAATTTAAACATTTAGAATGTAAGTTTTGAGAAAACTACAGTTGGAAATTACTTAACAGAATACTATGCAGGGTCATTTTAAATTGCATTTTTTAACATTTCTTGATCATATATCAAAAAAATTATTACTGTACAGTAGTATGAAAACTGAATGTTGAAAAATTTGATCATTTTTGGTTTCTGCCTAATGTGGAAAACTAGTTTTGTGACTTATGCCTTTATTTTTGTTTGGCTCTGCCACATATTCAGTTTTCAATACATCTTTAATATGAGTATAGATGGACAGCCAGAAGTAGCTGTACTGTTGGTATATCTGTTAGGGTACTCAAAGAGGATCTTAGTGTCATGTGCTCTTCAATTTTCTTATACATATGTGGCAGAGCCAGGCCAAATGCGACATAAGTCGGAAAATTTAATTTTTTATGG
Source organism: Nesometra sesokonis (assembly GCA_025631205.1). NCBI lineage: Eukaryota > Metazoa > Echinodermata > Crinoidea > Comatulida > Antedonidae > Nesometra > Nesometra sesokonis. The sequence goes on from JAOTQE010091661.1 coordinate 9,973, forward strand.
AATATAAAACTACACATTATTATCTTTAACATGCAAAAAAAATCAGTTTCATATGATGTTTTTTGCGAAATTATGAACAGTCGAAGTTCGAACATTTTAAATGTAAGGTTTGAAAAAACTGCATTTTAAAATTGTTTATCAGTATGCATTGACTATTAAAGCAAGGTCATTTTAAATTGCATTTTTATAACATTTTTTGATCATATATCTGAAAATTGTTAAGGTAGTATGAAATTTGAATGTATAAACTCTATATTTATTAAATACAATAAAAGTAAAAAAATTGACAATTTTTAAATTTTTGCCTATTGTGGAAAACTAGCATATGTGACTTATGTCTCATTTGGTTTGGCTCTGTCACATGTAGGGGTTTACACCTTCCTGGGTTTACTAAGCATAGTACTGTACTACTAATTAAATTTCAAGCATTAGGTGTACATCCCCATTAGACGTATTGTCAAGTTTTATAACAATGGTTAATTGAATTAGTTTCCACTTGATCGCTTAGCTCTCATTAGAATGTCTTAGAGTGTCAAGTCTTATAACAATGGATAATTGGATTATTTTCCACTTGATTTGCTTAGCTGTACAGTATATTCCTATCCTTTATAAACATTTATGATGATAAGTCAGTGAAGTGTTTAATTCAAAATTACCCTGGGTAAGTATTCCACCCTCTCTAAAAAACAAACCATCATTATCAAGTTTTAAGAAGGCTTTTAAAAAGTCTCTGATCCATGTTTATGGTGAGTAAACTCCATTGTTTATTTTTATTATTACTACTACCGTCTTGTTTGTCTTGTTTGTTGTTTGTCTTGTCTTGTTTGTCTTGTTTTTATTATTACTACTACCGTCTTGTTTGTCTTGTTTGTTGTTTGTCTTGTCTTGTTTGTCTTGTTTTTATTATTA
>JAOTQE010091672.1:0-14685 GCA_025631205.1 Nesometra sesokonis
GGAACGCTTTACCATTGTCTATTCGTCATTCACCCTCTGTTTCTGTTTTCAAACATTGTTTGAAAACTTACCTGTTTTGTTCTTTCTGATTTTTTTTTCTTTTTCACTTGAAGCGCATAGAGACTTTAGTATTTTGCACTATATAAATGTTTAACCATTAACCATTACTCATAATTACAATTTTCCTATTAATTGGCTTACAATAAACTTCTCTAGTGACTAGAATATATCATTCAGTCCCAATGTTGACTAGGACTGGCTCTTCAAGGAATCTAGCTCTTTATGCTTCATATATCTCTTTCATTCTCCATACAGTATCTTTTTTTCACTGTCTCAACACAGTTTTTCCACACACTTTGGGCATCAGCTTTGTGTCAGCATTAATTTTCATAATTAATGCCACTCTTGCCCACATCTTTGAAATATAAAAATGGCCAGCCTTTTGTTTTTTTTTCAACTTGCTAAGTATTTTATTTATGGAACTGTTATTAAATAAGAGGGGAGGGAAAGGGTCACCTTTGGCTGGGTCCTCAAAAAGTTACATGTTTACTTCGCCATCATTTTTATGGAAATGTACCCACATTTCAGCATAGTGTATATCGTACATATACATGTGTAAAAGTTCCAGACACTTTCGTCACATGCTTTTTAGTAACTTCAGATAGTTCATAAATCTAACATTTTCTTAATAATTTGCTCTAGTTTCTTAATGACTAATCAACTTGTGCTAATAGCTTGAAGATGTGGTGCGAAAAACCTACACTTTCAACTCTGGATTGCTTTAATAATATTAAGCTCTGTAATTATTCTTGATGATTATTTCTAATTATGCATAATAAACTAAAAGATGAAGATGGATGATTGTATTTTCATAGAGTAAATGTATGAAGAAGCACAGAAGACACAATAATTAAACTTAATACTGTGGGTTTAGTCCCTAGCATATACACTCATGCACTTTTTATTGTACTTTTCAGGAGATACAGAAATTATAGGAATTGTACACAAATGTAAATTTGCATTGCATTCTTCAAAAACTTTTACATAAACGCACTTTCCAAATGTTGAATAATGAATCATAATTAAAAATTTATTATTACAATTTGTTTAAGCAAGTGACAAATTGACCACTCAAAATCACTTTTAAAGCAAAAATAATCATATCGACATAAATTAACCTATTAATTTTTGTGGTTGACATTTTGATGAGAAACTTCTGAAATTTAATGGATATACAGTTAGGTCGACTTCTTATTTTCACTGTTTACTTTGTTATCATATTTGAAATAGATAATTTGTACATTTTTACATATCTTTCTATGTTTTTTTTTATTTTCTAGGAAAGTGTTCCTGTAATAAAATCAAAGATACCAACATATAGCTCATAATTTTATAATGGATGGACGGTGTTTTGTGTGTTGCATAACAATATATGATCTCTAAAAATAGTATCTGTTAACCTAAACTTGATCATTTAGTTTCTGGAACAAATGACATATCGCTTGTGAATTAAAAGAAACAATTATTGTATAGGCCTATAATTGTGAGGTGTCATCACAAAGTGAGTCGTGTCGTACAAGAAAGCAAAATTGAGTTATTTTATATTCTGATAGACAATATTGTAACCTCCAATTTTTTTTTTTTTATATTTTGAAATATACATATGAAAAAACACTTTGGAGAAAATCAACTTTAAATAGTGAGTGGCATTTATCTCGGTTGGTTTAGCTGGTGGAAATTACTGTGCTGTGTGTTGAACCATGACTTGCTCATGGTTCGATTCAACACCACGCCACTCTCCTTGTGTTTCGGCTGGGGGTGTCGAAATACAAGGTATAGTAGGGGATTATCTCCCGGTGTACTGCCTAATCACAACCAGAAGGACCCCACTGGAAATAAGTCCACTTTCGTCGGTTATCCTTGGTGTTCTACACTGAATAAATCAAATCAAACAACTGTTGACTTCCTGTATGTTTTTCCATTGATTTTTAAAAATAACCTTTACAAAATGTAGCTCAACACATGTTTATTGTAAACATATAAACAGAATAAATTTAATATACTTAACAAAACAAAAAAAATCTCACTTTATTTTTGTGGATATTTCAAAATGACCTAGTGTACAAAATGACTCATTATGTCAAGACACCTCACAAATGCTAAAGATCAGTGGCCAAAACCATTGTAAGTGACAGTACAGTAAAAATGCAGTAAGGGTATTGAAAAAACACCTATTTTGCAATGTTATGCTAAAAATTACTAAAAGCTAGAAGTCTTTAAACCTTGATCATATTTCAGTATAAAAAGTTTTACACCAATTTCTATTGTCAAGTTCCTAACTTTAATTCTACTATGAACAAGTCAATTTCATAATGTTAATTTTTTTGTGTTCATTTTCAAGTGGTAAAAATATTTACTAACAAAAATATAGAAAATAAATTTAAGATTCATAATGTAATGAATGAGTGGATGTGACCGAGCATGGAGCTATAAACGAGTAAGCAAGTCCACTGGTATTAGTCAAACCATGCTTGCAGGCATAAATTGTTCTGTATTTGTCAAATTCATCGCACTCCAAATGTAAATTTCAACATTCGCTTGCCAGCGTGCAATTTGTTTTTGTCATGAAACCTCTAAGTGCTGTAGGAAGAAAAGAGACCACAAATACCAAAATAAATAAATGAATGCATACACAGATGGAGAATATCAATGAATAGATGAATGGTAATACAAAGCAAAATTGAATTATTAAATATCCTATTTTAAATATCCTATTTTTAAGATTGAAATTCAACAAGCCTAAAAGGAATTAACTGTCTCTAAATGAATCATTCACATCTTTCATGATACCGATTGCGGTATTTAGTTACAATTCTAAAAATAGCCTGAAGAAATCTGTCTCAAAGGAAGGCTTTAAAGAAAAACCTGCAATGGTTGTAATTGAATTGAGTTTTTTTTTTTATTTGATGGATTTTAGATAATTCGAAGAACAAATTTGTATTCTTCCCTCATTGCTACATGTTTTTTCAAGTTGGCATTTTACTAGTGTTTCAAATATTGTATTAAATAAATGTGAATAAATTATTTAAAGGATTGTAATGATTTTTTTGTATTAATTTACCATTTAAAAAAATATATTTTCAAATTTAGTTTTTTAACATATGTGAAGACATTTCGAAACTAGATGATAAGAAAGTAAAATACATACTCCACTAATAGACTTTGTATGAGTTGTGTGGTCGAGTGGTTAAGGCAGGGGAACCGTGAGCCATAGCAATAACAACATCATGGGTTCGAGGCCCCTCCCGCCATGGTTCTGGTGGTGGAACAAGTTTTATCGAATAACATGTTACTGCACATTTTGGTAAATGTGCAGGACATGATGGCACATCATACTTCAATAGTCACACAATCATCACAAAGACACATTGTGTTGTGAAATTGGTTTTTGTCCCCACCAAACGAATTTGGTAGCCTAAGGAGACTATGAAACGGCGTGTTTGTGTGTGTGCGTGTATGTGCTCGAAATGATAAGATTTGCTTCTTGTCTGTCATTACTAGGCCGATTATTTCTTTTGATTGCTCTGACTAGAATTGAAACTAACGAAAATGTTACTTCTCCCACATAGTGCATTTTAATTTGGCTTGTTTAATCTGATAGGCCTTGGTTGGGACAGGGAACAGTTAATTTACTGTTCCCTGGTTGGGACAACCAAACTTCAACATAGAATTCTCAAATTTATTAACTGCAAGTTTTATGCAAATTTATGAATTTTCCCAGAAATTAACAAAAATACCACTTTTACATTTTACAATTGATTTTGATTTTGGTTGTTTTATCTGATAGGGCTTGGTTGGAACTACCAACACAGAATTATGAAATTCGTTAATTATGCAAATGTATGCAATTTCTCGGAAATTAATGAAAATGCTACAACCATATCCCTTTAACTCATTGACCGTAAAATAAGTATCAAGCCCACCAATGGGTTTAGTCCAGTTACCAAAATGTGCAAATTGTCCAAAATGTGCAGGCAAATCCTCTTTTAACTGCACAGTTTTGGTAACAGTTTATCCCATCAGCTATAGGTGCACTATCGGCACATTTTGGTAACACATTTCTGTTACCAATTTGTTACCAAAATGTGCAGTTACCAAAATGTGCCATAACGTAGTTACGGCACATTTTGTTAAACTACATTTTCAGGGCCGTAGCCAGAGTTGAAAAACAGACGAGGCGAATTTCGCGTGTCGCGTAGAAGTCTGTTGGAGGTCCGAAGATGAGTCCCCATTAAAAAGCCAAATTTTGAAAATTTCAGACGAGTTGACCGCCTCGTCTTCCTCATGCTGGCTACGGCACTGATTTTGGTAATTTACCAAAATGTAACAGGCCTGCCATACTGTTTTAGTTATATCCATCTGTAAAGTTGTTCAAAGACCACTCAAGCCACAATATATCATTGACTTGTATAATGCAGATTCTTGAAAATGTATGCTTCAAACGAAAGTTGGAACACATGAGCTCAAGAAAAACATGAAATTAGTAACTAATGGCAAGTTGTTTTTTTACAACTGATTTGAAAATGACTGTTAGATGCCGCTTTGAAGATGTTCCATTGAGCCCAACGTTAGTAAGATACTAATATATTTTGTGGATGGGATCTAGGACACTTTTATGATTTTCTATTCTATGCATTACCAAAGAGGTTAATTAAAACTGTATTTTGCATTGTCTGTTGTCCTGGTTTCCTTAATATTAGGTTATCAATCTCCATTAATTTCCTCTAAGTGCCCCACACTTTTCATCTGATAACGTCCCGTGAATAATAAGCGGCCATCAAGAAGTTCTAATTGTTAAGCTCGGGTAATTTAAAATTAAAGGCCCATTCAAAAGTTTTGTTATTTCAATAAAATTTAATTAGGCCTATTCTAAATTTTACTATTTTATGTCAAAATTTATAAATGTAATTCAGGTCCGCCATGTTTATGTCATTTTATTACTCAAAAACATAAAAATGTGAAATATAAAGAATATCATTTTATTTTTTTGGTGGATCTTAAAAATAGAGCGGATGAATCTATATTTCATTTGTTTTTGTGAACAGTCTAAATCTAGTAACCACAGGTGAGCTATATGTGCGACGTGCGTGCTATGTGCAAAAACGAGACCTAAAATGGAGAGAAAAGCCTGGTTGACCTTCGCGCGGATACGATATACAACCCAGTAACCTTGACAACGAGAAATTATCAACCAAATCGTCTAGACCTAACCAAAAAGAGTTAGGTAACCATTATGTGTTTTTTACTTGAGAATTTAAAAACTTTAAAATTATTCAGGTAACTAAACATGTTTATTATTATAGAAACAATAAACAGGTGATTTTCCAATAAAAAAATAATATTTTATGTGGATTTTGGAATAAATGCTCCTTTAAGATATTAGTATTACGTGGTAACCATTTACTTAGGAATATACATTAGTTTAGTTCTGTATTCAATAAAATGTTTGAATAATAAAGAGATGCTAATTGTTACTTTATTAACAATTGATTTATTGATTTAATTGAGATTGATTCACAGCGTATAATGAAAATTTCTTTAAACATAATAAATCGATAGATTGAATTCATTACTTACGATTGATTGAGTAGCATTAAGTGGGTTAGATGCTAGACCTTCTAGTTGTTTTGTTTTATAGATGCGGGCCAAGTATTATACTTCAATCAGCCGATTAGATAATTTAATTCTACTTTACAAGTCAAATATTTTACTCGCTAGGTAAATTAATAATAGAACAAAACAGAGGTTTAGAAGGAAATAACTTGTAAAAAGAATTGTATAGTCCACAAGGGAACTTAAACCTACGCGTGTATGTATTGCAGGTTAAAAGCAAAATGATTTACCCGCTCGGTGAACTAACGATTGACAACAGAAAAGAGTTTTAGAAGGAAATAAAGACCATTCGGAAACTTATTTAAAACAATAAAAGATCGGTCGACAACAAACTGATTTTGATAAAATAACGAATTAAAAAATCAATTTCAGAGAATGACGCATTGCAGGAACTCATCGAGCTTCAGATACACCCCCCCCCCTCACACACAACAATAGTTCTTTTTCCGGGATTGTAATTCATTACCCTCGCCCCACTGAAGTGGGAAGAGGTTACTGTATTGTAATGAGCTCCGTCTGTGTGTCTGTCTGTCTTTATGTCCGTCTGCATCCATATCTCAAAAACTATTGGGCCGATTTACTTAAAACTTTCAGATAATGTCTGAACCAACCGTATTTAGGTCCTCCCGAGGTTTGGGGCTGATCCGCCTTACCACAGGAATTCTGCATTCTAATCTCTGTTTGATTTTGTGTCTACTGCCCTCTCTAGGTGATAAAAACTAGCTAGACAGGGATAACCTACTTAGGCTTATCTCCAGTATTAGCTGCTGTCTTAAAATATAAAAAAAAGATAATCTTTCTTTACCCTGGTAACATTAGCGTTTTCCTTATCAATTTGAGCTATATTCTTATACTAAACAAAATTAATTTCACCAGAACCCAGTTTTACAGGTTAAAAAGTTGTTTAATTTTAAATATTATTAGGCCTTCTAAATTTACTACTATCAGTTTACAGCAATTGACATTTCAGACATTTTGGATAGAAAAACATAGGCGAGGGTGTAATCGTTTACGATTGCCTTGTTTAAAACAATATTATTGTCACTCTTTGGAGAGAGTGGGATATTATCTATTAGACCTATGTAACTCCCACGGGAGTGATTTTAATAGCGTAGTCGTATTTACTCTCTTAATGTAAAATAGTGAAACTTCATAATGTTGGAGTGAATTTAAAAGAGTAAGAGTTACCTGAGGGAACACTCTTAAAAGAGTGAATTATCAGCACTCCAAATCCACTCTTGTGAAGTGAAAAGAGAGCAAAAGAGAGTGATTTCATTTCTGTGGAATGAATTTTCAATCGATTGAAATGAATTTCATTCTTTTTTGAGTGGTCCCTCAGGTCACTCCACAAAGAGTGAATTTTCACGCTCTTACGTTAAGCGAGACTATTCAAGCATACCTAAGCCAGAACACCAACACAAGTTTTTGTATTTATTTGATTGTCCCTAAGTTCTATGGAATTCCATTCCCCTTACTACAAGATTCATCTTCTCGGCCCTATCTATTTGTTTAAGACATATGAAACAAATGTTAATATCTGGTACATTTTAATTTACGAATCATTAGATATGAACATTCGACGTTTTCATGCATGGGAACATGGTTTTGAGAAAATCGCAGAAAATCTGCATGAAGGACACTTCCCTGCATGAAATCTGATCTAGTATATTGTACTCATAATTGCATAAAACCAAATTTATCAAAAAATTGGCTAAATGAATGTTTCCCAAAGATTCCAGTACCAATTGGGTTGTCTTGCTTTCAAGGCGTGGAAAGGAATGGCTCCAGATTATCTATCAGATCGGCTTCTCAACATCCAGCACCGTACTACTCGTGCAATTACTCGGAGGTCTTCTAAGACTACCAAGACCCAAGTTAGAATATTTTTTTTTAAGTTTTAGCTATTTAGCCCCAACTATTTTAAATTCACTACCTATGAATATACGCAATTTTAACAGTTTTAATATGTTTAAAAGTAGTTTTAAATATTTTATTCTAAATCAAACTTAACTTTATGATATGTTTCATTTTAATTACATTACCTTCACATATTTCAATTTTAATAGTTTAAATATGATAAAAATAGTTTACATATTTTATCTTTATAATATTTATATATAACTTTACCCTGTATGTTGTAGTCTCAATTGTTTTTCCTTATTATCATTTTAATTTCTCGTTATTGTAATGTATTACTTATTTTATCTTGTAGAGGGCCCCTTCGTATCAGTTATGCTGTGAAGGTTTGTATACCCTCTATAAATATTATTGAAATAATATAAAATTTAAAAAAATAAGATCTATTTTAGTGATTTTCTCAATTTGATCTCATCTACGATGTGACTCATTTTGTGATGAGACCGCACAAATATGATAAAATAATTTAACCTTTTCGAAGTTATGAAAAAAGAATATAATTAGGCCTAAATAAAATGAAATTAAGATTTAAGAATAGAATTACATGTACCTGATAGGATCTCGTTCGGATTGAGAAGGTAATAAAACCTTACCTAGTTTTATCTGACAAGACACAAATCAAATATCGCATCTATAAATAAAAATAACATAATTTGATGTTGCTACTATAAAGCCCTATATTTTCGCGGCCACTAAAGTTTCGTGATTTATTTTTTTTTTCAATAATTTAATTCAAATACTGTGCACCTTTGTAAGGCTTGTTTGTTTTTCATATTAATTTAACAGTACATCATAACTACCTTTATTAAACAGTTTTGATGTTAATTTGATAACTCTTTTTCATTTCCGCGAGCCATTAAAGAGGAACTCCGGGAATAAATTTTTTTTATGGGTACACCTATAGAACAATTAGTTGTTATCCTACTGACAAAATTTCAGAACATTTGGACAAATAATATCATAAATGAAAACGCTTTCCAAAGTAGGCATTAATTCAAAAAGTGGGTCTACTACTCATATTACACAATGCTAAAGAATAGGAAAATTACAGACTTTAAAAGGGTTGTATTCGAATACCATATGAAAAGTCACATTAAAAATTACCTGTTCTAATGTAAATCTGACTGATCTTTCCATTTATGTGAGTTATATTTGCAATGTGATTTTGGTTTTCAAACACAACCCTGTTCCAATTTTCCTATTCTTTAACACTGTGTAATTTGAGTAGTAGACCCACTATTGATTTGGGACTCACTTTTCGACACATTCGAAATTATCTCCTTGTCCAAATGTTTTTAAATTTTGTCAGTTAGGTCACAACTAATTCTTCTATAGATTTATTCATAGGAATTTTAATCCTGGAGTTGCCCTTTAAAGTTGGATTAGATGGGAATATGTCAGTGTTTCAACAGGATAACCAAAAGTAGGAAGACTTGTTTCCAATGGGTTATTTCTTGTGGTGTTTAGGGAAGTACATCGTGAGACAATGCCCAACTCTTTTCGGAATATTGTACTGCGTTCTTCTCTAAAATGAGCCATGATGACTACGGCTTCAGGGGCGGATCCAGCAAAAGGGTCGTTTTTTATCCAGGTACGGGTGGGCGTGGTTGCCGGTTTTGAAACTAAAACACACCCCGTCCACATTTTTGCGTGTTTTGGTACCCTGTTTAATATTCAATGTAGGGCCAATATAATACCCGGCGCTCCAAAGTAATATAAGGGGGGGGGGGGTCGCAACTACATTTTGGCGATAATTGGGAGAGGCGTTGGTCTCCCCTCCTAAGACCACCCAGCTTAACGTCTCAACCGAAAGACGGTGCGCTATTAACTTGTATTTCAAAACCGCCAGCCGAAACATTGTGGGAGTGATGCTGTGTTCGAATCGAGGATCAAGGATCTCCTAGGTCCAGCGCAAGACACATTGACTACGACCAGGTTAACCGATTAAACCAAATATGGTTGGCTTAAATAATGTAACAAACCTATACACAAGCCTATATAAGCCTATTGTTATTTGAAAATTGACAAGTGAAATTGAAAATAACATATTTTGAAGAAATATAAATTATGACCATGATAGTAGAAATTAGTGTATATGCCTATTAACAAAAACATACCACTATTTTTCCAACGTTATATGTATGAAAAGGTTATTAAACAATTTTAATAGATGAATGTCTATTGTGAAGTTTTACATTTTGATGTTATTATAATACGAGCAAATTTATTTCAAAATTAACGTCGACGATTTTGTGGTAATTTTCAAGTGCCAACATGCATACGGTACATGCTTATTTTTGCGAATTCTTAAAAAAAAAATGGAGAACCCGGTAAAACATGATATTTTGAAATTTAACACTAAATTCAATACAGACAATTTGAGAAATTTTGGCAATAAAACATGATATACAATTTTGTCAGACTAAATTTAGTCTGGAAATCTACCTTATTTCAGATTTTATTAAGACTGTTGAATATCGTGAAATCTATCTCACACACAGAGTAAAGTTAATTTTTTTTTTTCGAGTCACATCCGTAGAAGTGTTTTTTTTTTCGTAGGTCTGGGGTGTATTTATCAAACTTGCTTATTACAAATATCATCTTAACTTCATCTTAAGCCAAGCTCATCTTAAGCCATTATTTGAAAACCTCAAGCACACAGTTAATAATGCAATCTCCAAGATGATAAAAAACCAAAATAGCTCACTCAGTTATTTCAAAGTCTGTATTGAAATAGGCCCTAAATAAAAAAGTAATCCAAAAATTGCAATAATGTTGGTTGGATGAGTTATAAAGTCATCGATGTTGATGATTATGATGATGACGAAGAAGATGACGATGATGGTGATGATGATGATGATGATGATAACAATGACAATTACGATGATAACGCTGACGGCGATTAAGATGGTGACAACGATGATGCGATGATGATGATGATGATGATGACCATGACGATTAAGATGACGAAGATGATGAAGACAATGTCGATGGCAGCGACCGCAGACGATAAAAATGACGAAGACGATGAAGATGATGTTTGTTTTTTTCGCAAAGATTTCAAAAGATACTACAAACGTTACTTCATCGACAGAATACCATTGTATGATGACAAAAATACAATTCTGTTGTTTTACTTTTTTATAGCATTTACTGACATTTTTCTCGTTATTTGCTGAATGTCACAGAGTACTTGGTGTGTCCACCTACGTCACCAACATATTTTTGGACGAACACATTAGTATGCCAACATAGAGATAAGTTCTAGAAAAATGCTTTAGCATTTGACAAAACCATAATAAAACTAATTTCTTTTTTAAAATTGTGTTGCTGTAAAAACAGTTTATTTTATTGGCCTACATTTAAACGTAAAAAAGAAAATGTGGCGAGGATTTGTGACATCGTTCTGTGAGAGTATCGTTATATAATTGAGATGTATTATAACGCCTTTGGCGTGAAATGCTGATGTTTCTTTGTAGGCCTAATCTTAACAGTATAAAACAATATATTATTATGAATTAAAAACAGGTTTCTATAATGTGTGAAAACAGAAAAGTGGCGAGTTAATTTAAGTGTTTAAAACTAATAATTTAATATAAATAAATATATAGTTTTGTATTGTTATGTTCATCATTATTGTTCGGTGTGTGTACTGTAGCACATTCCACTGTTTCTGTGATAATATATTGTAGTGTATCAAAGAACAAACTCCCAATTTTTCTGTTTTATATGATATGTTGGACAACAGTTTTTGAATAGTATTAAAGTAATTTTAAAATAGTAAAATTCGTACTATAAAAGTGGTAATTTAGATATTGCCTATTACGTGACCACATAGTACAAGCAGAAGAGAAAGACAAAAAACAAACAAACAAAAACACGAACCCAGTAGGCTGCCACAGACGGGAAATGAATTTATTTACCAAAATGTTGCCATTGATAAGACAACACAGTTTTTTATGTAGTTTCTGCAATTTGGTTTGTTTTATTCATACTTTGAAGATATCTTCATGCACTCCTTCGGGTTACGATTTCTGGGATAACTTTGTGTTATGTGTTTATTCAAAAGGTATCAGGATGTATTAAACATTTTTAAAAACCCCAAGTATCAATAACAAAGCAAAAGAAAAATAAATTTTGATGTGAATAAAAAAAACTCCAAGCTTGATTTTTTAGATTTTGTCTGGGCAAAATCGATTGTTTAGGCATAATCATGTATTCTGTAGTTGACATTGTCGGTCGTTTACCTGGTCGCATAATTTTTTCCAATACAATTAAGGCAGAAATGATAGAGGGCCAAATTTGTTGCCTGATGTCTCATTTAAATACATGTATATCCATTGGATTGTAGATTGATAAATGGCGATCCGCGATAAGCGTGTGTCGATAGAAAACGCATTTCGGCTCCTAAAAACTGACAGTAGCATTATTAAAAATGTAAAAATAATGTATTTAGGAATGTATTGTTTAAAATAGATTACACCTTTTTAAAACAAAATATTTACATTGAATTTTTATCCGAAAAAAAATTTGATTTAATAAATGTGTTACCGGTAATGCATGCAAACGCAATAATGACACTGTGATGATGCAATATTTTTCTTTGATATCTTTTAAATAAAGATTAATTACGTAAAAAAAAAACTTATTTTATTATATTCAAATTATGGAAATGTTCAGATTACACTGCTAAATAACAATAAATGGTAAAATAATTTATAGGCCTAATGTGCTAGTACCAGTCCCAACAAAATATTACTCTTACTCGTAGGAGCAGTACATCATACCAAAGATAATAGTCTTTGATCATACTATCTAATCGTACTAAATCATGGCGATCAAAAATGTATCCGCTAAAGCCATCTAAACCACTGAAAGGTTGGAAGAAACTTGCCACACGTCTACAGGTCATTTGCTGGCTGTTTTACGCGTAGTTCCAATAATTTATAAGTTTCAATTTATTTCAATTTATTTCACAAAACCTCCATAAATGGAGAGATACATTAAAACATAAAAAATAACAATAAACAGTAAATGAACTAAAAAAGAAACCTCGCAGAAACTCCTTAGTAAGGATTTCAAGTATTGTATACTGTCGTTAGAGAGGGGTCTTTTTTCATAACGGTTTTAATGCAATAACAAATGCCCATGTTCCCTAGATGTCAATACATTTTACTTCGTATATCTCTACGAACCGGGCGCTTGCGTGTGCCGTATGAAACATCGGAAAACATTTATTTACAACGTTTTGTGATTGATCACATTGGTTGGGATCTGATTTCATATACCATTAACGTGCATCTCTCAACAAAATCAACATAGAGGGTCCAATTTGGCCAACGTTCTCACATTAGTGTTTATGTGTGACAAAAGTTGTACTGGAAACATATGGCTAGTTATTACAAAAGTTAAAGCAGTTGAATTAAAAAAAAAATGATAATATAAAATTAAAAAACATTAAAAGTTACCTACTTTTATTGATGTTATTTGAAACAAAGATATCAATTTGGTGACGCATACAAACGCAATTATGAGCTTTTGATGACGCATTTTTTTTTGTACATTATTTTTAAAAATAAAAGACCGTTTGTAAAAATTTTTATTTTAATGTTATCTAAAATATAAAATTTAATAACAAAAGTCGGTGACGTTTATCAACGAAATGATATGACGCAATGTTTTTGTTTACTTGATTGGGAATTACATACAATTATAATTTTGGAAATATTATACAAAATAAAGGATTGAATAAACGCAATATATGCTGACGCATGCCACTGATGACAATGTAATGACGCCGTATTTTTTCAAAACATTTTTTTAATCTTATAAATTGCTTTTCTGTCGTTTTATCATTGGCATTTTCCTGTAATTATTACCAGATTTATATTTTTACTAATTTTAGAAGAGAATACAGGTCATGACCGAATTGCTACTATTTTATTGCCTAATTCACGTCTCCGTATATTCTACTATCCCCAATTACAGATACAAGATACAAAATATTTTATCGTCAATATAAAAAGAAATATTCGTTTACACTAAAACATCGCAAACCTCATATAAATCACCAACATTTGAGGCTAGTCGTGGCAAAACCACCAAGTTGTCGCACAGGAAGTTATTGAGAAATCAGCAAATAAACAACAGGAAATATAAACAAATACAAAGAAAAGTTGTGTCTATTTTGTCCAATAACTTCAGTTACAGATGTCTGATTTTAATAACTGACCCCTCATTTTAAAGGTTGAAAAATTTGTAATATGATTTTAATAATAACTCAATTTTGAATTTTCCTACAACTTGATGGTTTTGCCATGTCATGCCTCATTTATGTTACACAAGACAATAACAACAATTTGCATTTTCTTGTATCCAAGGGTAATTCCAAAAAATACAGAGGGATACATGGTTGATAGGGCATGCTATTACTAGAGAATAGTTAATTAGATAATACCTCCTTGATAGTACCTTTAACCATAGGAAAAACTTTAACACGTTTATTAATTCCCTAATATGTAATAAATGTTAAAAATTATTGTCGCGTTTAACTGTACGCTTATTGAGAACAGCAGCTGGTTTTGTTTAGCAATTTCACATACAATCATGTTTATTTGGCAAAGAAAGGGCTTAATTTTTAAAATGTATAAAAACTATACATTTGAACCTCGAGTAAGAAGCGACCACCTTCGTGCCTTCGAAAAAACTTCCGTTACTGAGGTGTTTGCGTACGAACAGTCGACACTTCCAATTCTCCAAGATTGTCCTGCAGTCTCCATGAATTTGGATCATCTCCCGGGCTCCCAGAATTATCAGATTTTCTCCCGGAATTTAGTTCTCCAAGTTTTGTAAAAGTTCAACAATCAAAGCATAAATTGGCCTATTTATTTCAAAATAGTGGTTGAATGTAAGCAACTATGAAGTTCAGTAATGTTTTCGGAAACAGTAATAGCACATTTTAGCAGTGACAAAACATGTTAAAAACTATCATTTCATAAAAGACAAGGTGTTGAACTTATAACAGAGCTCCCAAGTTTGGAGATCCAAAAATAGTGAGATTTATTTTTGTCAATTTAACGACCGAAAATTTGAATT
>JAOTQE010091683.1:0-18446 GCA_025631205.1 Nesometra sesokonis
TTGCGGTATTTTACACCGTAAAAGACACATTAGAGTCCATCAAAATGTCCCGTTTTCCAGATCAGCTTGTTTTGGTTCAAATTCAAGTTCAGACCTGCGAGCGAAGCGAGCCATGGGGGCCACCGGGTTCGGTGGCCGAATGCCCCGAAAAAAATGCGTTATTTTACATGTTAAAAGAGACATTGGAGTTCATCAGAATGTCCCGTTTTCCATTTGCGTTATTTTACATGCTTAAAGACACATTAGGCCGGGATCCAGGGGGTCGCCGTGGGCCCCTGACGGGGGTCCTGGGGCCGAAGGCCCGAACTTGCGTTATTCACATGCTAAAAGACACATTGAGTCCATCAAAATGTTCCGTTTTCTCCTGTCTTGATTTCGATGTTTAGACTTGTGAGCAATTTATGCTAGGATCCAGGGGACCGCCGAGGGCCCCCGATGGGGGTCCAGTTCATGAAGGCCCGGAAAAATATGCGTTATCCTACATGCTAAAAGACACTATAGTTCATCAAAAGGTTCCGTTTTCCAGATCAGCCCGTCTTGATTTCAATGTTCATACTTTCGAGCAATTTAGGCTGGGAGCAAGGGGATGCAGAGGGCCCCCGGTGAGAGTCGTGGGGAGGCCCCGGAAAAATTTGCGTTATTTTACATGCTAAAAGACACATTAGTCCATCAAAACGTCCCGTTTTCCAGATCAGCCTGTCTTGATGTCTCATAGAAAGATGAAAGTCTCACCGCTTTTTTCAACTTTTACATTTTTTTCAGATTTTTTTCTAAAAGTGGGGGGTGGACAATTGATATCATGTCCCCCCCACATTGAAAAGTGGGGGGTACGTGTCCCTCCCGTCCCCCACAAATCGACGCCCATGGTTATAGATGTCCGAATTTGATAATTGATCCCACATTTCAAAGCCTATAAAAGATGAAATATGTTTTTTAAAATAACTCAATTTTCAATTTCCAACAACTTGGTGGTTTTTTCATGACATGCCTCAACTTATTTATTTCCCATAATATGGATTTATATTAATTAACCATAATATGTTTACAAAATTTTCTTAAAAGCCACATACCATGTCAAATGGTTTTTAAAGATGTAGTTTGGTCACATTTAACGGTAATTAATATCCTTACAGGTTGGTGAGAGTGGATTTGCAAGTTCAGCTGTGACATCATCATCGTCCAGTAGTATTTTACAAGGATCTTCCAGTATCTTAGACCCTGTAGAATTACTTAGATCAGCTACTAGTAATAGTACCTCAGAAGGTAAGATAAACAATTTAAATATTTATGTTTAATTAAAACAATCAAACTTTGGACAGTCTGTACCTGCCTAAATGCATGCATAAGTCTCACATATGAGCACCCATTTTTCAGATCTCGTATACACATCATTTTTTTTCTCATACATTCTTATGCATTAGACAAAGTACAGTATGCATCATTTTTCTCATGTATAAGAATTCTAATGCATGAGAAAAATCTCAAAAAAAAGCTACTAATATAGAGCAAAACAAGATTTAAATGGGCTCAATACACTGGAAATTGTGCTGTTTTGTCAAAAAAGACATCTGAAATACAACTGAACAAACACCAAATCATGTCAAATTTGGTAGACAACCTTTTCATTTTGTTTGTTAAGTCATTCAAATCACATATGGATAATTGCATTGGCTTGAAAAAATGTCTCCTCCTGCATTGGAGGCAAAAAAAGTTTGCAGATATAACGGTCATGTTGTTAGGTTTCTGTACAGTTCAGGTCGATTTCCTGTGGTTTTAAAATACAAAACAAAACTCAACTTGACAACTCTGATGAAAATCTGTTACTTTTGTCTGTGGTTTGGTATTACGTATTGTGCTGAACAATTTCTTTGCATTGATGTCAAATAAGGTTTGCAGATATAACAGTCCGTTTTGTTTGGTTTTCTGGACAGTTCGGATTTATTTTCAAAATTCAAAACAAAACTGAACTTGAAAACATGTTTCTTTTGTTTGGAGCTTTGTAACTGATGGTAAGTGTATGCACTATTGAAAAGCCATGTGCCTTGTATTAGTAGCATCTGGATTCTTGGCAGTGCAATATTAATAGTGGATTGTGAAGTCTGACCATCAGCCTAATTGGTTATTAATGGTCGGAATATAATTCACTTATAACATAAAAATTTGTATTTGTATGAAATTGACTTGCTCACTGCCATAACACTATTCGTTCCTGTGTGGATTGCAAGCAAAACAGATGGTGCTAAACTATTTGTTTAAATTATCTTTAAAAATATATTTTATTCAATTGATGAGTTATTATCTTTAACCTACAGTTTCTTATTGCTGGTCTAACTTGTTTTCATATCTGCCTAGAGGTTCCGGTGTGAAAAGTATATTAATAAGGACAATATTTCTTAAAACAAACTTAATATTAAACTGGATATTTTTCTCAGAATAGGATCTTGTTTTTCTTGTATTATTAAGCAGTTTTAAAGATAAACAATCTATTATTTCTTACAGTTATAAGCAGTTTAGTGGAATCAATGGTAACTGAAGCTATGGGTGAAATACCTCCTCCTACATCAACATCTGTAGTCATGGCAACATCACATGCTGGATCAATAAGGTAAGAGTTATTAACATTTCATCATTTCAATAATAAATAAGAGGAAATTAAAAAATTGGTTTAGTTAAATGATGATATCATTTGGTTTGAGTACATCAGTGATGCTACCTCACCCGATATCTGAATTGTTATATGAACCAAATATTCAATTTTATTTCATCAGTAAAATTATTAGGGATTTTTTTTTTGTGTTTCATCTAACAGCAAGTTTTGCCACCACTTACAGAATGAGAACTACACCATGCTTTCTAATCTAAACTCAAGTCTCATGAGTCTTAAAAAATAGCGGCGTTTGGTCGTGGGAAAGAACTTAATGTGTTTTAGCACACCCAAAAAATAACTGTGATTTCGTGTTTAAGGATAATGGCTTTATACCAGGGTGTATGTCCACATCACACGCTGACTGGGATTCCACGTTTAGAGTTAATGCGCTTACACTAGAGTGTCTACATCACATGCTCAAATTATAGTATAGATTAAAAAAAAATCAATATATTTGAATACTTTGTTTTAGTGCCTCAACATCATCCAGTGGTATGGATTTAGCCAGCTTGATCACTGTTACTGCTTCATCAGCTGCCTCTGCAACTACTCTTTCTAGTAAGTTGGCAATTCTCTTTTAATTCTAATAATTATTATAGTAATAACTTAACTTGTAATATAGTGCTTTTCCTAACATCCTCAATATTCTTACTAAGTAAAAGCAAAAGTAAGGCAATATGACAAGACATGGCACAATAACAATGAAGATCACCATTCATCTCTGCTCTGTTCCAATCACAACTGCTGCCTAGGTGGTGTGAACAAGAATACAAGATACACATTTGCCTACCATAGACAGCTGGATGCTCTAAAACAGGTACTGAGACGGTACCGAAAGATAATTTTTTTTCCCTGAAAGCGTGATGTTTGAGAAAAAATATAAGTTAAAGCTTTGTTTGAAGGCTGTTTTGTTTCAATAGTCCTATGTTTAAAAACTAGCCTTGTAAACAAATTATCCTCATAAAAGGTATTAACCATGTTTAGACATGCTTGTACTATATATAATTCAAATTTATTTGTTTTTGTATAACTGTCCATTCCCCTTTTGGCATACTTTATTATGTAATGCTCAGCCTCACTGTATTTCAGTAGATTGCCAATGTAGCAATCATTACACTGATGATGACTGTCTACCGAAACATGTTTGTATGGGCCTTAAGGCCATTTTCTAAATAAATATATAAGCTTTGCACATGAAGTTGAAAACATTTGTGCTTGTTTTAAAATAATGTACAGATATAAAATACTATATATTTATGATTTATAGGTTCACTGCAAGAAAGCCCTATATTCAGCTTACCAGCCAGCTCAAGTGCACCAATGGAGGTGAGACCATCGGTAGAAGCACCGGTACAACCACTAACCAGCACCTTGGTAACAGATACAAATGTTACCACCACCGTTACAACTACTACAGTTGTTACCTCAACAGCCACTCAAAGTAAGTGTATGCAAGAGAGGTAGTTACCTCAGTTGGAGATCGATTCACCAAGAATCTGCACTTTTCGTTTCTGTACTCATTTACAAAATATAAATATTTCACTATCTGGGACACTCTATGTGCCAAGCATAGATTTATTATTTACGGCTAGATGGTAAACTTAACACTACAGAATTATAGTCCCATGTAGGCGCCTACTGTTTTGATTTCGTCAGCCTACCTCACAAGTATGTAAGTTAAATAATAATAATTGTTTTTCAATTATCATATTTTTAAAATTCTTTTGTCATACAAATTATTTATATATGTCACATATATTTTATGTTGTCAATATATATTTGCATTTATTGATAATAATAAAACTTCTATGAAAGATTGGGGCTGCAGTTTCGACGTAGCAACAGCGTAAGAACGTAACTCGATTTGATTGGTTGGATTCCGAAATAGTATGCACTTACATTGAACTGCACTTTGAGGCTATGTATTCTGTGGAAGTTCACTATCTATCCATTAAAATAATACATCTATGGTGGCAAGTCAGTTTGTAACTACAGCCTTGTACCTCCTTTGACTGTAGTAATACTTTGCTTTGGTATGGTCAATCAATAGCCTAGAGGCCTATTTCTAAAACCATGATACTTGCCTTAATAATACAATTAGATTTGTGGTCATAATAAATCACAATAAAAACATATGTAATAATTATGTGATTAAATTATTTAAAATTATGCCGAAAGTTGTGATAGTAAACCTCTACAATGTTTGATTCAACCTTTTCATGTAGCTAGGTTTGTTAAAGTAAGAATTTTAATTTAAGCTCATTCTAGACTACAAATTTTTATTTTACAAAACAATTATGCC
This sequence comes from Nesometra sesokonis, assembly GCA_025631205.1. Classification (NCBI taxonomy): domain Eukaryota; kingdom Metazoa; phylum Echinodermata; class Crinoidea; order Comatulida; family Antedonidae; genus Nesometra; species Nesometra sesokonis. The sequence continues at coordinate 4,950 of JAOTQE010091683.1, forward strand.
CAAATATGCTCATTATGATATAACATAATTCCTTTGCCCCAACTTTTGTCTCTCTACATCTGATACTGGATTAAAGATAATATGCACTATTGAAAAGCCATGTGACTTGTATTAGTGGCATTTGGATTCTTGCAACAGCAACAGTGAATTATTAAGTCTGATTATATAATATTTTGTTATTTATAGAGAGTGATTCACAAACAAAATAATAATTATGTCCAGCTGTTATAATAAAGAATTAAGCACCTTTAGTTCAATTTTCCAACCTTTAACTATTTTATATTGGTTCCATAATTTTGAATCTTTTTTTCGATAAATCCTGTTTTTCAAGTAAGAAAGTATAATGCATACTCCAAGCAATGAGATACACACCATCGTCACAGGATTCAATTCAACAGGATAAATTATGTCATCCTTCCTGATGATGACTTAATTTATGTCAAAATATTGAATCCTGTATCGCATTACTTGGAGTATGCATTATACTTTCTTACTTGAAGATGATTAGTGGACCTGTAGGATTGTGTTTTTCAAGTTTGCTTTTGGAGAGTATTACTGCATTATCACAAGGTTTTTATCAAACATTTTAGGTCATTTAAAAATATAAGTATTTTTTCATCGTCTTCATATTTTTAGATAAGTACATAAACAGGTATGCACTTGAAGAAATTGAATTGAATAATGTTGTATAATCAATATTAAACAAAACTTCCAAAAATTATCGTCATACAACTGTAAACCTAGCCCTTAAGGAAGGTAACAAGGAAGTAAAGAAATTTATTGAAAGAAAATGAAAAGATTTAAAAGGCGATGTGCACTAAACCACCAAGACTCACTGGAATAACATCTAACATATAATAAATATAATGGCACATAAAATTAGAACATGCTTTGTGATAAAGTATAAATATGATGAAAGTTGCATTTATTCGTTGACTGATGTTTTTGTTTTGTTTTTTTAGGCCAAGCTCAAGTGACAACTACATCAACAGCCAGAACATCTGTAGGGACCAGCAGCACACTGCCAGTTAGTGAAGGTAAAGATAGTGTTAAACCTTGATATTTATAAGGCAATTTGATTGCAATCTATGTTCTATTGGACCGTCATTCCTTGCGGTAAATAAGTGTGCTCTACAAGTCTTGTTTTATATGATGATGTCATTTGGTTTGAGAACAGCAATGATGCTACCTCACCCGATATCTGAACCTTCATAAATTAATCCTTGATTATTTTATACAGGCCTTGGTTGGTCCATCGTCAGATGTTGGGGCCTGTTTGCCTTGTGTTTGAGCTTTCTTATCTATGCATAATAGTACCATGTTAAGTATTTATTAGCCTTACCTAGTGATTAAGCTGGAAGAAACATTTAAAATGATTAGCTAAATTCAAGTTTCATGAGCCAAAAGCTGCCAAAATAATACTGTATAAAAATTTATTTTAAAGTCATTAGTTAATTAAATTTAGCCAATTTTTAATTTATAAATTAGCCAAATTCACCTTTGGTATAGGATTAGCTAGTGGTTTAAAGTGGTTAATGTTAACTATAATCACAGTACTGGTATATGAGATCAGACATTACAACATTAAGAATCATTTTTTTCTTAATTTGTTTCTTTATCAAGTGATTTATTCCACTGTTTAAAATAACTGGTAAGCTTACAAAGATGTACAAAGATATTATTATTATTATTATTATTTCAAAATTTAGTAATTTATTGATGTTACAACAAATGATTAAAAGTATTTAATGTAACCATAAAATTTAATTACTTTGTTGTAGGCCTACCTGAAGGAGTTGACCCATCGTTCCTTGCTGCTTTACCTGATAACATCAGGCAAGAAGTGTTACGTGAACACCTTGGTTTGCGGGCTAGTCAGACTGCTAACACCAGTGCAACAACATCCACTAGTAACACACCAACATCCAGTACCAGAGTCAATCCTGAATTCCTGGCTGCTTTACCACCCCACATACAAGAAGAGGTAATTTAACTTAATTCTTCATGTACTGTAGTCTCCCAGTAAACCCTGGTCACTTAAATATTGAATAACTGTTTTTCAGGATGTTTACTGTATCTGAATTGCAGTTTTTTTATGAAAACAGATTTTTTCTTTTAAATATAAATTACATTCAACTTGAAGTCAAAAACGGGGGTGGGTTTTTCATTTAAATTTCAGGACCTTTTGAATAAATGTATTCTAAAAGTTTGTCTCATTATTTTTCACATACAAATATTATACCATAGAAATTCATGCAAATAAAGTAACTATAGTACAGATATTCATAGGAAAAGACAGAAAAGTGTGTGAGAGGAAGGCAAAATAAGTTTTAAATTAAATTGCAGGGCATGGCTACCATTTAGAATTTTCTTGAAACATAACACTTTTTAAACAATTACTTGTAAAATGAATACCATAAGTCTTATTATACATGATGATGTCATTTGGTTTGAGAAGAGCAATGATGCTACCTCACCCGATATCTGAAACGCAATTAGACATTCAACCACCAGCCTATAGAAAAAGTTGAGAGCACTTGACACAGCGGTTATGGTTCAGAATCCCAAATGGGAGTTTGGGACTCGCACATTTCAGTTGCTTGTGCACTTGTACAATGCACTTTACTCGCATTGCTTCAGTCAACCCAGCTGTACGATGGGTACAAATTACTGGGAAGTAACCTGCAGTGGACTAGCAGTCTCATTGGTTTCATGTTACTGAAACTGGATATAAGCTCAAGCCCCTACCAGCCTTAGCTCGGAAAAAGGATTTTACTACAAAACGTTCATCATTTAACATAAGTCTAGGCCTATCAATAGATTGGGATCATTAATTCTATGTTGCTTACTAGGTGTTAGCACACGAGCAAGCTGAATGAGACCGTAAATTGATATAATATAAAATATTAACCCAAGAAAATTTAATAAACTTATTTCTGTTGGTATTCTCAACATTTAAATTTTATTTTCACAATTTCCCAACTTTTCACACTCTTCTGACAACCAACCAGTAGACAACATGCATAATTTAACATTTTAATGTTAATTGTAGGTGATTCTCATTATTGTTGTTATTTATTACTATTAAATTCATCACTTTCCTTATTAGGTGTTAGCACAAGAGCAAGCAGAAAGAGATCGTCAGAATGCCCAGCAGCTTGGTTCACAGGCTGCTGCTGACCCTGTTGACCCAGCTGCCTTCATACGTAATCTACCATCGTCATTACGTCAGACCATTCTGGCTGATATTGATGATTCAGTGCTGGCGGTTATGCCACCTGAGATAGCTGCAGAAGCGAGGTCACTCAGGCATAACATAGAAGTACAACATAGGAGACTTATGCAAGAACGCTTGCTAAGGGAAACTGGTATGCTATCAGCTATTGGCAGAAATTCAGGTAAGGGTTATTTTTATATCAGTACAGTTTTTTTTATGTAATGGAATTTATTTCCTCTTCTGGAGCTTGCATCCAAACTCCAATACAGAATGCTAAAAATGGGTGCAGTCAAATCCAAAGTGGTCAAGAAAATTGTTTAACTTAGATGAAATTTGACATACAGTTGTAATATAAATCACATCTGTTTGGCATACAAAATAAATTCAACTTAAAAATTATTCGACTAATAATAATAATAATAATAATAATAATAATTTTGCCCAAGACTGACCAACCCAGAATCTTGATAATCGGAGTCATCCTTGTTTGTTTTCCTTTGATATTTAACAATTGTTTTTAACTAATAAAAAATTATCCAAAAAAATGTACAAAGCACGCAAAGTTCCTCAAGAATAACCTAACATAAAGAACAGAAAATTAGTAAATGCAGCAATGACCCAACTGATCAACAGACACACATTTTCAAAAGGTGCTGTGCTTAAGCAACACAAATGTTTTTTAGTTCCTTATTCTTAATCTTATTCTTTTATTGCCAAACATAGCAAACAATACATTGAAACAGAACTACTAATCAGATGGGCAGGAACACAAAAGTGAACTAAATCACTGTAACTTAAGTCTGAATCCCTCATCAAATCGGTAAACATAAATATGTTATTCTATTTTGAAATTAAAAGTACCAGTTGTTATTGTTTAGCATGTTGTATTCTCATCTCGTAGTTAGCATATAATAACAGTTTTTACATTTTTTTTCCTACTCAGCTACAAGTAGTCGACTTGGTGGTGGTGTTAATTATTATCAATTAGCTGTTCCACGTCAGGGCAACTCATGGGCTTGGACAAGCTCAAATGCCAGAAACATTCAATCCAGAGGAAGCAATAATGCTGCTGTTGCACAGTTTCGTGGTCGTCAGTTGATTGATCAAGAAGCTTTGGCATGTCTTCTTGTATTGCTATTTATAAATGAGCCTAAGTTAAACACAGCAAGGTTGCACAAAGTTCTGCGGAACCTCAGTTATCATGTGGCAACTAGGGAATGGATATTACAAGCCTTGCTTAGCATACTTGAAAGAACTCGTACAGGAGAGATAAGTCAGGAAGGATCCATACCATTGTGTAGAAATGACTCAAATTCAGGCAGGCCTAGTCAAACATCCTGGCTTTCGATTAGTATGTCTGCTGCACTAGGTTGTCGAGCAGGTGTCTTTCAGGCCCAAAGAACTAGCAAGAAAAACAGTGATCGGCAAACTTCTTTAATATGTATACATCCTCAGGCAGCACCTGTTGTTTTTAAACACACATTAGAAGCAATGGTGTCTTTAGCAAAAGTCTTTCCATCTCAGTTTGTACCACAAAAAGCTATTGAGAGCGAAACATGCAAAGAGGAAGCAAAAACATCTTTAAATAGTTCCATTGATAAACCAATTGATAACAGTAGTGAAAGTAAACCTCAAAGTGTTAAGCAGGACTCTAGTCATCCAACGACACCTTCAAAATCTAAACTTGAATGTGATTTCTGGGATGTGCTTTTGAAACTTGACAGTACTAGTGCTGGCAGGAAAGGAAAATCCTCATTAAAACATTCACATGTTGGTACAGAGAATACATCAAATGTAAACACAAACGAATCACCTCTAGCGACTATAATGGGGATGCTTGTGCATCCGTTGGTTCAAAGAAGTTCAGCCCTCACAGATAGACTGTTACATTTATTATACTTAGCATCATTAGCTTTACCCGAGAAAAGGGAGAACATCGGACCTCTTGGGCTGCCGTCGTTGAGACGTCAACATGGCAATGCAACTCGTACTTTGTCATTTGGTCGTAGGAATCTTGCTCAGCAGCATGTTGCCTCATTGATTGGTGCTACACCTATGGATACAGCTGGTAAGAATTCATTTTCATATCTTTAATGTACAGCCATCTCTCAAGAAAATTAAATGTCACACTCAACAGGACCTTTTTTAAGTCCCAAAATCATAAAAACCAATGTAAATATGTAAACTTTCCTGAAATGACATAGTTAACCAATATTTATCTAATGCCAGGTACAGTAAGTGTGTCAGTGTGTTTTCAACATTTGAATGAATTGAGAAACCAGAGAAAATAAAATAAAAAAATCTTACTTATAAATTATGACTGTAACTCAAAATGTCTGGAGTTAGTTCCTGAAGATTAAATAAAAAATAAAAATTAAATTTAGCAATTTGACTTTAAATTTCTAGCCAAATTCAAGTGTGATGATCCAAAAGCTTCCACAATAATACTGAATAAAAATTGAGTTTAAAATTCATTAGTTATTTGGCTAATTTGGCTTTTTTCATAGCAATTGACTATTTGGTGATAAACATCAGATTTTTACAATCTAGGAAATAATATAAGAATTTGATTTCATTTTAGATGTAGCTAGAACTTCAACAACACAACCATCACAGCAATCATCAAGTAAATCTCCAAACAAGAAGGAAGAAAAGAAAGAAGAAAGCACAGAACCTGTAGTGGAAGAAAAGCTATTGAAATTAGTTGTTGAGGTTTGTTAAATTTTGTCTTGATATAACCCATTGAATCTGAAGACTTGTTTCAGGTGTCCTCAACCTTGTAGTCATTGAACAGTACGCTGCGATTAGTTTCCCAACAAGGATACTGCTTTCAGCTACTGATACTTTATTGTCCAAAGAGTCTTAGAAATTAAATTACTCGCGTGTAACTCCATTAAATATACACACAAGAAAGCAACATAGAAAAATACAAACTATAAAAATATAAAATACACAAAAAGCAGTGATACATTAATACTTAATATAATGCTCCAATACATAATTGTAATTGCCACATTATCAAAACATAGATTCTTTAATGGTACATTTGTTATCAACCATGATTGATGTTTTTGTATAGATTGACTATTTGTGTTTATTATTGTGTTTGTATTGTTTTATTGCAGGTTTTAACATCACATCGTTGTTCAGAGGATGGGTTAATAACAGCCATCAACCTTCTGCAGAGATTATCAGCAGGTCATTCAGCAACACGGCAAGTTGTGCTATTACTCCTTCTAGATGGTGCTAAACATCTCGGCAATATTCTTTGTGGGTAAGAAAATCAAGCAGTGTTATATTCTCATACCAACTGAAATTGTGTGTAACATCTGGAAGAATCTTTTTAACTGGGAATTCCGAAATGAGAATTTCTATGGATTAATATGTAGAACAATTAGTTAGTGATCTAACAGATAAAATTTTAACAGTGTTACCTGTACTTCTTACATTTGGTAGTGGATGAGTATCATTGTGGAGGTGCTTATAGTGTGTTGTTCAAAGATCAAAATGATGAAGAGATATAATATCTGATTTCATTTGATGTTATCTCACCTGATATCTGAAAGATCTATTGACTGTGATACTATACTATACTTTTTCTAATGTTTATCAATTAGTCTTAGAGTTTTTTAAACTTTAAACAAGTTTCTTTTTACTTAATTATTTTACAGGCTCTGTACTTTTGTCTTTTATTAATCTTATTTAGGCCTATTTTTACTGTATACATACAAATGGACTCATAATTTCAACTTCATTGAGGTACTCATAAGTACTCATCAGCATTTTATCTTACTTTGCTTTATTGTTTACATTTTAATGTATTTTAACTTAATGATGGAATGAATAAATATTGAATTGAATTATTATTTGAAAATGTTCTCTCATAACAATCTCACAAAACAGAATCACATTAAGGGACCCAGTTACTCTAGTCTTTTCAATTAAAATCAATACTCCTTGTGAAGAACAGAATCTATCAAGGTTTATTGCTCGGGTAATTCACTAGTTTAATACAATCAATAGTTTTTATCATTTCTTTTTTTCAATAAAAACTCCTTAATTTTTTACCAGTGACATTAAGCAGTTACTTGATGAAGTTCGTAAGTTCCAATCTAATGCATCATCTGAAGTTGATCAAAGTGATGATGCGTCAACATCCTCTGGTGCTTATGCTAGGAATGTGAAAGTGGTAGTACGATCATCGGCATCGTCTAAAAGGCAACCAGGAGAGTTTGAGCTCCGATTACCTAGTATGGGTCTATTTACAAGTAAGACAAGCCATCAGAACTGCTTTCTGCGGATACTGAAGGTTGTAATACAACTGAGGGAAACAGCTAGGAAATCTGGCAGATCTCAACGAAGTAAGAATGTGTGTTTTTTTTTTATTGAATTAAGGTTAGAACTGAAAAGTTTATGTGAGAGCTCTGATATTTGTTTCTTTTGGAAAAGAGTGATCTTCCTATTCTTTGCTTGATAGATTTTATTTTTGTCAATGAAGTAATAAAGTTTTTATGTAAGATTACAAGTAAAAATTTGTTTTGTTTTTTTAAGAAGGGATTTTTCTTGGTCTTCTTAAGGGTCCATGTCAAATTAATCCTACTGCAGTTACTGCAGTAATGCAAATACGAATTTTGTCTATTAAAAGAATATCAGCCATGGTGGTAAATATATGGGGCATTCAATGCAGTTACTGCAGTACACTATGGGATTTTACTAGTACTCAATGTCACTTCTATGTAATCCTATTCCAAAACTGAAGGCACAGTACACAACGAGAGGAAAACCTTGGCATTATTAGCAGCTGGTTTCTGTTTTACTCGCAGTCGTTCTGTAAGTGCAAGACGTTTCATTTAAATCCTTCCATGATTTTCCTTTCCTTTTTTCTAGATGCTGAGCGTACACTAGGAGTTTCAAACTTGGCAGCCACTGTTGCTGCTCTAGAAGCGGAGGCTAATGAAATCATGCAGCTAATGAACCGAAGAAGCTTAGGTGGTGAGGGCAGCAGATCCCTTGCAGTTGGATCAGTAGGTTTACATCAATTATTTTCTTTTAAACCTTAGAATAAATATTTTATGTAACAGGTAGTTGTTTTATTCTATTGTGTCCCAAATGAAATGAGGGCACTATAAAATTTGTGTTCACATTGGAAACTAAAAGGCTAATATTTCCCCCCGAACAATAAAGGGTGCAATTATTATAGTTCACATCTCTTTGCGTGTTACCATATCAGAGTTTTCAATTGGCCAACTGTAGTCACACCATAGCAACGTATGCAGTTGGACATGATACCACAGCAGCGGCAGTAAATGTGTTAACTAGAATACTTGGTTAGACACTTGATGGCTCTAAAATTCCAATTGCTTGTCCTCGTATTTGAGTATTTTAAACATCTCATGTGAGTTGATATTGATAAAGCTTCCATGAAGATAAATATGACCCATTTTCTTAAATGCCATATGTGAAGTACGTTTCAACTGTCAAGACCTTCCAATGCTGGCGATCTCTTGCCAAGTTTTGGATACAGTCCAAATACTTTAGTCTCTTGAAGGTCGTTTTCAACAACGCAACTTTTTCGTGCAAACAAAAAGCAAATGATTGTACGCCTGTACATTTTCATTTTTCAAGCGAAATCATTCATTTTTCATTGCAGCAAATTTGGTATTTGTTTCAACTTTTTTCGAAGTGAGAAAATGTGCAGCCAATCAGAGAATAAACTTGACACGCACATGTCACTCAACCGAATTTGTGAACTTACGGTCAATATATAAGTGCTTACGAATTCGCATCATAAACAAAAATAATATTTATTTCTGTTCTTATTTAAATGTATAATTATACAAAAAGTCCTTTATCAGACCAATACTACAAATCAAATGCTACAAAGTACCATCATTATCTAGAATGATGTCTGAAAGTAACAGTATAAGCATTTGTTGTTGAAGAAACCAATCTTGGAATGTCACTTTAAAGGCACAACTGTAACATTCCCTTTTCTCTCCACTTAGAGACGAGAAGCTACTGATGAGAGTGAAGTAGGAAGTGCTGATCAAGCAGTAACATCAACGCCATCATCCACGGGAACATCAACTGCATCAGGTACATCAACTGAGGGTACCACATCAAGTGAATCACCAATGGAGGTTGATCAACCCAGCAGAGCTTCAGCAGCTACACCAGCAGCACCAACAACATCAGCAGAAGCTGCAGCCGCAGCAGATCAAGAGGTAAATGTTTATTTATGTTTGTTGACATGTTGATCTAATGTGTTTTTATCCAATTCAACATTTTTATTGACTTCAATTCAAATTCATTCATTCATTCATTGTATTGAGCAGTTTTTTTCTTTAACTTATTAAAAAAAAAATCTGGTTTTATTAGCAGTAAAACGATAACAGTTTCGGGACAGAAATCTAATATGGTGTGGGACAAAATTTAATGAACAGGATGATGATGTATGTTAGTATCCAGTACCAGTACAAATTTCTAGTATTGACACCGGAACATCAATGAAGCTAACTTCATTAATAAAATCATATTTCACAACTTTCATTAAAGTTAAGCTAAATGCTCACATAGTATACCTGATGAGTTATTTGTGTTAATGTGTAAATATTTTAACATTCAAAATTTTATATAACTTTTGAAAACTGAAGGTTAGATGTTTGTGAATGGACAATGGTAGTACTGAAATCATAAATTGCATGTGTTTATTATATTTTATACAAGTTTACTCTACATTATTAAATGATTTAACTTGGTTGATTATCAACAGGCACCAGAAAGAGCTCCTCGTTTAAGTGAGCAGTTAGATCTTGATAATCTGTGGGAAACTCTTAGCGACTGTCTATCCAGTTTGTCAGAGACTCCAGACCACCATGCTGTACTTGTTCTCCAGCCAGCAGTCGAGGCGTTCTTTTTAGTGCATGCAGCAGAGAAGGATGAGCAGAAGCCAGCAGAGAATCCTTTGTCAGGGATAACATCAAGAGAAAACAATGAAACCGATCCATCATCTCCAATGGTAACAACTCCAGGCTCTTCCACATCTCTGGCAAGCTTCTTCTCTAGAGAAGCTTCAGTAACATCTATTGTGACACCTAGTATGCCCCCAGATACTCAAAAGTTCCTCAAGTTTGCAGGTAAGCCTTTTTAAATAAAGACATAGATAATTTTGACATTTATAATGCACCTGTTAAAGTCACTACCATAACTTACCATCGACACTGGACATGATGTTTACGCATGTAATGACATACTCTTCCCCTCAGGGTCATGTTATATCTTCCGGCCGAAACAGGTGCTACATTCTGCTGTCCACAGCAGGTAATGTGTGGACCAGTACAGCGGGGTAACCCCCTACTCATCTTGAAAGATACACTGGGTTCTTTTAAGTGCATAAGGGCCATTGTTATCCAATATTGGCTTAAAGGAGGGTGAACTATTTTTTTTATTTACTATGCAAGTTGTACCTACAGAGCAGTAGATACGTTTTATTTTCAGCATAATAAGGGAGGGGATGTTAGTACAATGTGTTTGGAAAAGTACTGTTTATTAGATGAGACACTGTCAAAAGCAAAATTTATTGAAATATTCAACATCAAAGCAACAGTGATAGAAAAAAGTGAAATTACTAAAATGCTTTGTCTAACTAAACACGTTGTTCATCATCTTGATTTTTGAAAATGAGGCATAATACAATTTCTAGGAATTTATCTGGTAGTGGTGTATAGTGAATTTTGTGGGTCATGAATGCCAAAGAACATTATTGTTTGAATGATCCATTTGAAAAACTATCATCTTTTTTGTCTTTTCAGAAACCCATCGCGACGTATTGAACCAAATTCTTCGGCAGTCCACCATCCACCTGTCCGAGGGACCATTTGCCGTGCTTGTCAATCACACACGTATTCTTGATTTTGATGTAAAGCGGCGGTATTTCCGTCAAGAACTTGAAAGAATTGACATGGGGATGCGGCGCGAGGATATGGCGATTCACGTGAAACGCGAACATGTGTTTGAGGACTCGTACCGTGAGCTACATAGGCGTTCACCGGAGGAATGGAAGAACAGATTCTATGTTGTGTTTGAAGGGGAAGAGGGTCAGGATGCTGGTGGCTTGCTTAGGGAATGGTATCTCATTATTTCAAGGTATGTATATCATGTAGTCCTAAGATCAATGTGCATTACATTATATGAGCCATTGTGTGGGATGATAAATAACCAGATGTTTCACTCTAAAATGCAAAGCTATTGAAAACAGTGTATGATATACTCTTTAGCAGTTGAGAATTGTTACTTAATTATTTCATCCTCCTCCAAATTTCACTATAAGCATGCTTGATTTTCAGCATTACTTGACCTATAGCACTGCTGTATGTGTAGGCATGCAATATTCACTGTCTCATTTGATCCTTCTGATGTGATAGGTGATTTCATTTCAGAACTATGAATGAGCCAATAATTTTTTAATTTAGTTTCTGCAAAGTATTCAATGTAGCATTTCCTTTTGTAGTTTCTTGAAAAAAAAATATTTGTTGCCTCAGTTTGACTGACCAAAAATCTCAAAAATTCAGAATCAACCTTTTTTTTTCATTTTCGTATTTCACACATTTTTGATCAAACCTATAAATTATTCCAAAAATTGTAAGAAATACAATTTATCACAATTTTAATTACAAGAAATAAACACATAAATTATTTAAAATAAATTAGCAAGTGCATACTAGGAGAAAAAATTCCTGATCAAATCACCAATCCAAATTTAAAAATGGGTGTACTTGGGCAACATAAAGATTCTTTTAGGCCACATATGCAGTGTTAGCTTCTATGCAATTACATATTTACACATTTTATTTTTGTTTCCAGGTAACTATACAACCCAAATTATGCATTGTTTTCTTATTTTGTTTTATTACCAGGGAAATATTCAACCCGAATTATGCATTGTTCCGTACATCACCTGGAGATCGTGTCACCTACATTCCAAACCCAGCCTCACACTTCAACTCAAACCATCTTAGCTACTACAAGTTTGTTGGTCGAATCATTGCCAAAGCTATCTATGACAATAAACTCCTTGAGTGTTACTTCTCAAGGTCATTCTACAAGCACATCCTTGGCAAGAATGTCACGTAAGTTACATCTTATCTTAAGTTACCTTTCATTTAATATTCACGTTTGAAAGTCCATTCTACAATATTTTGCCATCATCATTGTAAAAGTTTTCCCCTTAAGTTCCCCTACCATTGGCAAATCCAGGAGATTACATGGGGTGCCGTGATGACCCCTAAAAATGTTTGGCTATCCCAATTTGGCTTGACAAATTCATAACACACTATGCAGTAGATGGTTCTTCAAATTCAGGATCCTGGATAATGGACTGAACAGTTAATATTACCCACAAAGTAAAGCCCAAGAACCGCCACTACCCTGCCTTGGGAAAACTTCTCGGGCCACTCTGTTGCCACCATTGGATAAAACTGTCTTTATCATTACTTCTATGAATTGATGTCTTGTTGTGGAGCCGGAGCGCTATTGTCCAGACCTAGTACCATTCGTTTAATGTTCGGGAAATAATCTCTTGCGCTTGGGAAAACTTCTCGAGAAACTTTTTCCCACCAGACCTATGGTTTAAATGGTGGTATATAATTAGTTATAAGCATGCTTGATTTTCAGCATTACTTGACCTATAGCACTGCTGTATGTGTAGGCATGCAATAGCAACTGTCTCATTTGATCCTTCTGATGTGATACGTGATATCATTTAGAACTATGAATGAGCCAGCAACTTATTGAAAATAAACAAACTATAATCAATAAAACATTGTTATATTTAGAGCTTGAGATTGATTGTTTACTAATTGGCCAATTATTTTTGAACCAAACAAATGCTTGACTACCAATATATTGGGACTGGTAGATTTCCTTTTTAACTGAACACTTTTTACCTTTTTTTGATAGGTACACTGACATGGAGAGTGAAGATTACAGTTTTTATCAAGGTTTAGTGTTTTTGTTAGAACACCATGTTAGTGAACTTGGCTATGACCTAACATTCAGTGCAGAGGTAACTATGCATTTCTATCTGTTTAGGGGCGGATAAGCGTCTTTAAACAGTCTTAACATTAAGACAGTCTATAATTGTAACGTCACACACGGTCTTAAATTATAGACCATTGCCATACCACGGTCTTAGCAGTTAGCGGTCCATACCACGGTCTTAGCAGTTAGCGGTCCATACCACGGTCTTAGCAGTTAGCGGTCCATACCACGGTCTTAGCAGT
>JAOTQE010091684.1:0-14682 GCA_025631205.1 Nesometra sesokonis
AACAAACACGGCATATATGCACACGGGATTGCAAATAAAATACAAGAAACAAATTGCAAATGTGCTCGTTTGTGTTTCTGTGTCTAAATGAATGGTTAGCTACCTGGATAGCGACAATCTGAGAAGTCGCGAGGCCAGCACATGCACTCTAAAGTAATTTAAAACTCTTACAATTATTGTTTTTAGATATAACTTTCAAGGATCATCCAGAAATTGGGGAAGTGATGCTCAACCCCAATCGGATTTTGGCAAGCTAAAAAAATCCATATTTTACGCTTACTATAATAGAATGGCCGAGATTACAATTCTTTACCTCTGACATTACACTTCTTGTCTTTTGAAGGGGGTGTTCGAGACCCATTTTTTATTTATTTACTAATAAAACTCTGAAAATGGGTGTCGGGGTGCTCGAACTACCTAAGCCAATGATTTAGGGGTGCGCCCGCACTGTCTATACCCCTGCATCCGTCCCATTTATGTAGCTTGAAGTATCATGCCAGAAGACATTCACAAAAAATAAATATATTTAAAATATTTTTATAGCTGGTATGTGAATGTCTTCTGGGAAGACACAAATGTTTTCAGACAGAAGACGTCAAATGTTTGCGTGGCATGGGGAACGTAGAGGTACGTAACGCACAGGGAAATCGATGTTAATAGTAGTCAAACTTTCAATGAAGAAAAGACTCATAATAAGAGTTATTACTTCTTTGGTTAATATACGTCATTGTAGAAGTACAGTATTTTATAGTAGATGTTTACACAATTTCAACAAAGCAGAAGCGAAATAACTGTCACGTAAAGTTGATTTATTCTACCTTTACCTACCATATAAAAGAGACGGTTTTAAATGTTCAATAGCAATACAATACTAAATGGGTTAAAGTTATAGATAATTACTGCAAGCAATGGTGCGGTAATGATAAAAATACAACATTTAAACTGAAATATAATATCGCTTTATTATACTTCAACTTATAACCTTCAGTTTGTTGCCGGATAATAGATTCAACCGCTTCATTGCTCTGGGATTTATAAAACGACCGTGTTGGTAATTTCATTTGTCGGGATAAACTAACAACGTTGTAGTGTCATTATCTTGATCTGCTAATGGGTGACAATATATTTTCATTAATAGGAGAATTCGTCTTTAAAGGATAAATATTGCCAATTTAATAGTACCTTGCACCCCATAACATTTATTTACACAATACACCCAGTTCGTAATTGGTAAAAAATACCGAAGTAATGAAATTTGTCCTTTTCCCCCAAGAGCGGCCACCAGACCAACAAACTGACCGATTAACCAATAGGATAGTCAATATATATTACTAAAATAATAAACAAGAAATATTTTTTTACAAAAAAGCGCCACAAACAAACTTGGTTCTATTTTACAGTAGTTTGTTTAAATTATTTTAATCTGTGATTGTCAAGTATTAAAAGATGATCCTATTTTATTTCGGAAACAACAACGCCATTGTTTATAGATTTAACGCACTCTTACCACCCCATGTGTAATTTATGATTAGAAAATATTAAAAAAAATCAAGCTAAGGTTGAAATTGAACCTACAATGAATCCTCATTAATATAGCTTTTGAGCAGACGTTTCTTGGTAGTTTGTTTCTCTCTATTCTACCGCACACTGCTGTTTCTTATCGGTGATCTATTAAAATTTTGAGAGATATTTAACGTAATGGAAATTGAACGCAACGAAGACCGACAGACAGATCGACAGACAAAATAAGTAATAAGATGATCAACAGACAAAACTAAGAAACTCAGCTTGTCGAATTCCAAATCAAAAAATATAGAATTCGAAGAAACTGCATATTAAGTCTAACAGAAATCGAACACAAAGGAGACCGACAGACAGACCGACTGAAAAACTAAGTAATTAGATGATCAACAGACAACATTAAGAAACTGCCTGTCGAATTTCAATCATCCAGCTTCGAACCCGAACCTCGGAATTCGAAGGTAAGCATGTTAACCACCAAGTTACAGCACCACTTAAGTTGATACATTACAACGTAACCTGTGAATGGTGTCAAGACAAAATAACCGCCCTCATATTCATCACCTAAGTGAAGGAAAAGACTGAGTGAACTGATTTAACTAATCAGATCTATTCCCACAATTTCGTTGACATTATTAATTAACTACATTATTGCAATCAATGGAGGCATTCTGGCTTGTGATCCATTTACCCGTTCAAAGACTTCGATTAGGAAATAGTATTAACGAATAATGAATAATGTATATAGGTACCTAGCTGAGAACATCCAGGAATGAAAGTCGATCTCATTTATTAATTATTTTATGAACATTTTACGCTAAAGCAGTGGTGGCGCCAGCGGGGGGGGGGGAAGAGAGAGGGGGCCGGGCCCCCGTCGGGGAAGGCTGCCCCCCCCCCCGCTCAGGGAAGATTGACCACTTTCGTCGGGGAAAAGAAAAATAAAAATATTGTGTAAGTCACCCCAAAAATTGAAAATACACATAAAACGGGCCAAAAAGGGGCAAATAACGTTTTTTTTGCTCATCTAAACCAAACGGGTAACCACGCCCACCCGGACTTCCCTCCCCGTCGGGGACCATGGCCGGCAAATCCTGGCGCCACCACTGCGCTGAAGATAAATAATTAGGGACTGTCGTTGGCGGAGGTATGCACACTCGGAGTGCCCTCTAGTATTGTGAATGTATTTTTCCCAACTCTGAAGGGGTGCTCAAGCACCCTGTGCACTTTTAATACACCACTTTCACAGGATGATAACTGCGTCATGCTTTCTAAATTACAGTATCGCCATTATTAGACTTAGAAAGTGACGTTTTCAATTCGCGAAAAAAAGGTGGAAGGCAGATTCGAACCAATGACCTCGATATTAGAAGGCAAGCATTTCAGCCATCAAGCTTCAGCGCAACTACACCGTTCACACTACTAAATACACTATCGTGTCGTATTTTCAAAGTGCCATGGTCAAAGGTCGAATGCAGACGTTATATTCTATAGCATCGAAAGGTAATGTCATCCAACGTCCCTTATACGAACTTAAAAGAGATTAGTTCTTGAAAATACGACATTTTACCACGTTTACCCGATATCTTAAGAGTTGAAATGTTGACGTTTAATTTTTCAGATTATAAGAGACATTGATGTTCCTATTATTGATGATGTTCGTACATAAAAAGGTCGTTCACACGATACAGAGAGACAATTAATTGGCCATATCAAATGTGAAACAATATACTTAAGCATTTAATAGGTATACACGCGAGTAAAGATTGGGAATAATAATACAACCAAAAAAGAGAACACGAGGAAATAGATGCAATGTAATATAAAAGATTAGATGAAAAGATGGGGGCGGATGTAGATCCACTTAGCGCCTTACAATTGCTTGATTTAATATCCAATATATTTATAGGTGTAAATATATCGATTGCTTTAAATTAAATGGGAAGAACTACGGAAACAGAGACATAAATTTGACAGTAGAAGTTCTCCAACCTCAATCAAAAGCAAACATACAAGGAGTGTGGATAGAAACGGATAGACAGAAATATTAGAAATTAGAGAATGACGATTTGATAAACATATAAAGAGAACAAGTTAAGAATAAAACATCCTTTAGGGAAGGTTAATTCTATAAAAAAAACCTTTTCCGCAAAAATGTGTCTATGTTTTCATAGCAGGCCGAAACTATGGTAAAATGACCTAGTATTTATAATTTTGCATGCATGCCATGTTTATTACAAAATTTAAACCAAATGCCATTTTTTGTATTGACAATTTTTTTATATTTTGAAAAACATTTAATTTAGTCACTAAAAAATCGAATTCTCTCGATAAAAAGGTTTGTGCAGACGACAGAATTCATCGTTTTAACACAAAACAGGTTATTATTACAAAAACAAACATAGTATACATACATAGTATTTTTTGACAAAATAAGTAATCTCTCCAACGGCGCTTTTTTAAGGAGGAAATTTAGGAAATTTCGTTATTTAATAAGACATAATTTATTATGGACGCAACAAGGAATTTGAAGGAAAAACACTAATATCTCATGACTTGCATGGTACATATATGACGGCCTATTAAAGTCGTTTTTCATTCAACAACTTGAAATATCAATATAAATGTTAGTGAGGTTAAAGCCTGTTACGACCCCTCTAAATCCACCTCCGACAGTACAGCACGTGTGAGGGTTGTCATCTTTACTGTCTTGTCTGCAATTCTCATCCCCCATTTTTTTCACTGACACTATTTTCTATAACCTTTCTCAATTTGCACTGCACGTGAAGAGGAAAACAGAAATTCCGCAGAGTTCAACTTACCGTCGGCATCAAATTCATTGATCATATCTTGTAGTTCTTTATCTGAAGGGTTTTGCCCCATAGATCTCATTACAGTCCCTAGCTCTTTTGTCGTTATCGAACCATCTCCGTCCTTGTCAAATATCTCAAACGTTTCTCTTAGTTCTACATCAGTTAATTGAAAGAGTAAATCGAAACAAAACATACTAATTAATGGCAAGGTGATAGTGGTGTGAGATAACAAATAATCGTTGATGATCAATACCAACGATTTATGAACAAATAGTATACTGGTTTTGATTACTAATTTTGATTTTGTTTTAAATTGATGATGATGATGATGATGGTAATGATGATGATGATGATGACGATGCTCATGATGATGATGATGCTGATGATGATGACTATGACAATGATTATGATAATGATGATGATGATGTTGACGACGATGATAATTATAATTATGTTGACGATGCTGATAAAGATTATATGTATGCTGCTGCTGCTGCTGATGATGATGATGATGATGATGATGATGTTAATGATAATGATGATGATGATGATGACGATGGCGATGATAATGATGATGATGATGATGAAGATTATGATGATGACCATGATGAAGATGGCGATGGTGGTGATTATGATGATGATGATGATGATGGTAATGATGATGATGATGATGATGATAATGATGATGATAAAGATGATGAAGATGATGATGATGATGATGATGATGACGGCGATGACAATGACGACGATGAGGATAATGATGATATGGTGGTAATGGCAATGATGATGTAATGGATCTTTTTTGTAATAGTTGGAAAAGTTAGAGGGCGCTCGATTGTTTTAAAACACTATAATTTTTGTATAGTGCCGAAGGCTGAAGGAGAACTTAACCCGCGGTTGAATTTAATTGTCAGTTACTTGTCAGACGTTTAAAGATTTCGACATCGCTAACACATCGGTCAAAAATGGAACTTCAAAAGAAAATAAGCGCAGTGCAGGTCAACTTGTACCCAAACAAAGTCGTACCCATGTCAACTCGTACCCATAACTCGTACCCAGATTTCAAGACAACTCGTACCCACTATAGATAACTGAATTCGTGTACCTAATTTAAACTACAGCTTATTTATTCCTATTTTATGCGAAGTTTATTGTCCAATATTAATATAAGGATTGTTGTTTATGTTTTCCTTTTAAAAGAAGCGTGAGTGAATTTGCCGCGGGTACGAGTTACCCAAAATTTGGGTAGGCCTACGAGTTGGTACGTCGAGTTGGCATGGGTACGAGTTATTCTGTATACAAATAACGAATTCAAATAGAATTCGAAGTAAATAAATTAACACATGAAAATCCGTTTGATTAGTGCAACTTTCTTCATTCATATGCGATGCGGCTTTTACTTAAGTTAGAAATGGATGTAGGACAACTCGTACTCATGCCAACTCGTACCCACCAACTCGTACCCAAATCTTTGATAATTTGTATCCGCGACAAAATCACTTGTATGTCTCCCAAGAGTTTGATTTTTAAATGAAAACTAAACAATCCATATTTTAATAAAATATAAAATATTTTAATCCATATAATAACAATAAATTTTATATAAAATAGGAATAAATAAGTTGTACTTAGGAGCAACAATGCAGTTATCTCCCGTGGATACGAGTTATCCACTTGGGTACGTGTTTGTTTGGGTACGAGTTGACCTGCACCGGTTATTAATAATAAGAAATATATTAGAGCCAGGGTTAATCTCGATACGAGTACTTGCTTTTGTAATTGTAATTAAAACCTGCACAACACTGTAGAAATATTTTGAATTTCAATATGTTTAATTTGTATCGAAGGCTATACCTTTCCTTAATATTTTTTATAGACTACCTTATTTGCTTTGTTGTGCAGTCATCAACTTAATATGATTTATATTGACTTTTGTCTGATATAAAAGATTGAATTTAATTTAAAATCACAATTTTCTTGGCTACGTGCTCGAAAATACAATTTTGATGACATGTTGTTTGTACAAAATACGGATTTGATAAATCAAATGTTTTATTATCGTGTTTTTGTAAAAATGAAAACTGTAATACTTTATATATTTACATACGTTCGAGCTCGAGCTTCGATAACGAGAGTTCCTCCTGAAAGATACAAATAATGAAAATAATCATTTTTGTACACATAGTATTAGAGACATAAAAATTAAAATATTACGTATAAAAGATTAATTTCGTATATAGCAATGATAGGATTGTATACGCTGCAAAGCGTCTCTACATAGCTTTTTATTTCCTTTCGTCTGTCGGTCTGTGTGAATATGTTAGTTTTTCACGTATGAAACACAACTTTTCAAGTCATTGTTTTTTTATTTGGCATAAGAAATATAATAAGCTTTGTAGGTATCTAACAACCAACTATATTATTTAAATACCGGAATACGAAAACATTTATTTAAAAAAAAACAAAAACAACACAAAACAAACAAAAGAAAACAAAGCAAAAAAAAACAATAACAAAAACAGCTGAATCCGAAAGGTCCACTAATCAACTTCAAGTAAGAAAGTATAATGCATACTCCAAGCAATGAGATACACGCCAACACGCCATCGTGACAAGATTCAATATTTCGACATAAATTATGTCATCATCAGGAATAGCGAGAGTTCCTCCTGATGATGACATAATTTATGTCGAAATATTGAATCTTGTCACGATGGCGTGTATCTCATTGCTTGGAGTATGCATTAAAAACAGCTGAAACTTTATGAAATACATTTTTTTTTCTATGCATAAATAGTCAGTTGGTATTCTGAACAGTAAAACCATGGCGGTATAATTGGGCAAACATTTCGTTGGTGGAGGAGGGGGGCCGTTGTTGTAGGCGGTGACAAAAGACATTTTGATTTGCATAACAGGTGGTGTTGATATTATAATACACGAATCACACCTATATTGTTTATTGGTCTTTGTAGGTCTATGTATGTGAATCAGAGGGTAATTTGGTTAGATATATAATAGCGCCACAACAGAAGAGTCTCAAGGCGCTGTGGACCAGATGTTACACATTAGGATATACCAGAAAAGCGCCACAACAGAAGAGTCTCAAGGCGCTGTGGACCAGATGTTACACATTCATGTGACTTCTATACGCACCTGGGTCACGTCTTATCCTGCTGCCCGATACAGGTGCTCATTCAACAACAACAACAACAAAAGTGAGGCGCGCGGACCTAAAAGCACATTTTGCATCGACATGTATACCGTTTCCCTGGTTTTCGGGGTTCACTTTATTTTTGAATTCCAGCTCATTTAACAAATAATCTAAATTATAAATATGGTAGCATCAGAAAGTGTACGGTATGTATATGTATGCCTTATTGATTTTTGTAACAAAAACGTTTGTAAGAGATATTTATCACGAAGTAACTAGACTGCGCAGATTATAACAGAAAGTCATCCAACGTACATCAGACGTCCATCTTTACTGGCTCCTCATGAACTCGGCGGCCGGTAAAGTATGTGGTGAGTAGTCATCTTATATGACAAATGGAAGAACATAAAATTAAATTCAAAACGAACGTACTCTTCAGGGGCGGATGTAGACTTTTGGGAAAAAAAGGGGGTGGGCGGAAGGGGATCGGCAGAGAGTCTAAGTTTTAGGGGCGTCCGGGCCATGCTCCCTCGGGAAATTTTGGTCTTTAGATGTCCGGAAATGGCCCCAGGGGCGTGTTAAGGGATCAATTCTTGCTGAATATTATCGTTTTATAGAAAATGTTAATTAATATTGATATACTTTTCCAAAAGGGGGAGGGGTACAGGGCCGCGCCCTAAAAAATCCGCCCCTGCTCCTGATCACATATCAGTTGGATGGAGTTGTTATGGGCATAGAGACAAACAATTCTCACCCTATTGGGATATTCTGCTTGATACACAGACGTTAACGGGTGGTTGTCGATACTGATCATCGGCGGAACGTTTTTGGATAAGGGGACGAGGTTAAAACTTGCTCAGATAACCAGCCCCCAGGTACCGGAATAGACGGTGCTCATCCCAATTAGAGTTTGACAAGCAAACAAAAAATAATAAATTATAATATAAAATAAACGTGATTGCCTATTAATTGGTGCTGCATTGGTCCCTGAAAGTAGTTTCAGGGCCAAAATATTAATATCCACCATATATACTTTCTGCTTTTTTTTGCTTGAGACCTCAAAAGAGAAGTGCTCCGGCACCCAAGGTGACAATCATAGCTACAAAATAAAAGTGTGTCTACTTGACTTTGTAGTTGAAGTGAATTTCAGGAGGACCCCTCCGAGTTATTACTGGGGGATGCGTCCCTGGGACTTTTCCAGGTCCGGGTGGGCGTGGTTGCTAGTTTTATTTTGACGAGCAAAAAAGTCATTTCCCCATTTTAGTGCCCTGGTACCAAATTAATTTTAAACCGGGCGTTCCTAATATAAGGGGGGGGGGGTGCAACTACATTTTGATGATAATGGGGGGAGGCACCGGTTGCGCCCCCTCTAAATCCGCCCCGGTTCCCGCTATCTCCCCACCCTCTTCCGCCATCCATGATACTGATTTGTTAATTTCAATCAAGGTATTTCTCTATCACTTGAAATGAAGTGTATAAATGAATCTTATTTTTACACCCATCAAACGTTCGTTCTTTGAACAAACAGCTGTAAAATCAATGAACTCTACAGAACAACTGGTGATCGATAGCCTAAGTGGTTTTTATTAAATATCAATTGCATATTTCTAATTGGATTATTCTCTTTTCTTTACGCCAATGTACACGCGAAAAACGATCACTTGTAAATGACGTCAGATTTACATTGATGACGTCATTCAATTTTCGATCATTTTCGATAAAAAGAAAACAGCTATTGATAAAGAGGATATAACTACATAGCCTAATTTGAAGAAAGAAAGTAATAGATTTGAGAATTATCAACAGCAGATGATACCTATTTATTTTGTACACATTTCAGAATTAAATGTAATTGCCTCCAGGTATAAAAACTTATCGACCAGTCAGGGGACAGGCGATCTTTAAATAATATTATATAAATTTAAATAATCATAGGCCTATAAATGACATATCATAAACACTGTATCGTTCATTGTTATGTAATTTCAAAACAGGTTAAGCTTGAGTTACGTAATCTTGTCTATATTTAGTGGTCTGCAATTTTAGTAACATATTTAAGGGCGCGGGAAGTGTAAGGATGACCGCGTTACATTTGGCAAAAAATTATTTTCGAAACATTCCGAACATAGATAATTTTGGCAATTTAATGAACACTGGTTGCACATATTTTGGAAGGTTTGATTTCAGATAAACAGGCCTAGCTCCGTTACCCAACTTGTCCATGGGCGTATCAAGGAATTGGGAAAGCGGGGTGCTCAGCCCCAATCGGATTTTGACAAGTAAAGAAAAACTTATTTCAAACATTGTTATGGTCGAGAATTACGATTTATTGTTTTTTTTACACTGAAGTTCTTTTCCTCAGATGGGGGTGCTCATATTCTCTGAACTGAAGGGGGTGTTCGAGGTCCAATCTTCATATTTATGCTAACTTTGTTAACCTATGAAGGGGGAGTTTGAGCACTCTATGTGCCCCCTGGATACGGCACTGTTGTTTGCCACTTTCTGCATAACCTCCATGGCACATCTCTAACCATCGTCTTCACACAAACATTTTCTTTCAATTATCCACGCTACTTAACGAGTTTATTATCTATACCGACGTGACAAATGTAACTCAGGAAATCACCTTCTTAGGTCTGCGTGTCTGTCGTTCCATTACCTGACAATTGTATCACGACGCAATTTATCGCACTTAATCCTAATACTCATAAATGGAATATTGTGTTTGTTATGTGTTTGATGAAGTCGTTACACTGTACTCGGACAATCGTTTATAATCTTGGCCGACCCGTCGTGTGAAAATATCTTTACAAATTAATTTGTTCGCTTGTCAATTTTAAAATGTGACAGAAATTTCAAATTATGCGAAGTGAGAAAGATTAATAAGTCCTATTCTTAATTGGTAAGGGATTTATCAGTTCTTCCTTTTTTCGGTTCCCACTAAACGCGAACTCCGTGTCGAAATGTGACGCGTGCGGCTGAATCGGAGGTTCGTGAGCGAATTCTACAGATTGGGAAGGGCCTTTGAAAGAAAAAGGAACATTATTCAGTTACATTTGAATAGCAGTATACCGTATGCCTAGACCTGTGTCACACAATCAAGACTTATTAACGTAAACGTAACTCATGAATCATTGTGTAGGCCTACATTAGCATGACATAGGGCGGATTTAGAGGGGGCGTAATATCGTCAAAAATACATATTTATATATACATATACATATCTATTACGACGCCGCCTGTAGAATTTTTTCCAAAAATAGGATACATACCAACTGCAGACAACTACAACATAAGATAGTCGAAATGCACGCAAATAACAGTTTGTTTGTTTTATTGCTTGTTAAATTTGAAACCCTGGACACGCCGCCCGGCCGGCCCGGAAAGTTTTGCGCCTCCTCTTTTACGATTCTATTACAGACGAACCCATAAACCTATCTGTCTAAGCCTCTTCCCTCTTGTTCATTTGTTCCAGCCAAGGACAAAAAACATTGTACTAATTCAGGGGCGCATCGATTTTTCGATTTTGACAAGCAAAAAATGAATTCACAAGTCCGACATTACCCAGGCTCTAGAAGTCCTCATGTGCATGCGCTGTGCATCTGTTTTTATTAGTCCATTTGTCATTTACACCCAAATAAAGGTTTCGTGTCAGTTTTAAAGGGGGGGGGGGGTGGTGGGTTAAGAGCATGTTAAGTCCCCTTAAATCCAACAATTTCAAACAATCGGGTCGATCCATGTTTTGCTATGCAATAATTTTTGTTTAAAAGTTTTTTTTTTAAGTGGGGATTTTCAGTACTGGTGGATTTTACTATCCTGGAGTAGGCTACTTTAGTCGTGAACCATGTGCACTAATCTTTTGTCGAGACAAATGAATCAAGCTACGACGCTCGATAAAGTAATTGTCTCCACCGCGTGCAAAAAAGAGACAGCTAGGCCTGGCAAGACGGAAGGCCTAAGATTGCAAGAAAGTAAAAATAACATGCGCTTCCAGATAATAATTATCGACTAAACGATACAGCTGCCTGAGACAGGTGAATTCCTCGACTAACGACATTGTTGTCTATGCTGGGTTTATGAAATTAAAATCGTTGAGGCATCCATGCAATAATATAGAAAACTAAATAAATGAGCTAAAAATGACGACCGAATGACGTGCTATTGTTTAGTGGCGCTGCAGAGCGCTGAGGGTGTTTGCATCCCAACCAGAGGTCTTTGGTTCAATGCAGCTGCTATGTTTTTTTTTCTTACGACAAGAATACCACCCTTCTAAAGAAATTTATATAATATATAATGAAATGTGGTTTAACAGAATAGGACTAATGTACAATTTCCATTTTATAAATGGCGAGAAAACGCAAAACATGAAATAAGAATTTTCTCCTTGTATAAGACAATATTGCAATCGTACTAAACGCGACTTTTCGCGGTTACGTTCTCTGTCGCAACAGAGGCTTTCAGTCCTGGTGAATTTTACTATCCCGTCGTAGCTTGATTCACTTGTCTCGACAAAAGATAGTGCACATGGTTCACGACCAAAGTAGCCTACTCCAGGATAGTAAAATCCACCAGTACTAAAAATTCCCACTTAAAAAAAGACTTTTGGACATAAATTCGAGAATGGCGAGAAAACGCAAATCATGAAAAAAGAATTTTCTCCTTGTATAGGACGATATTTCAATCGTACGTGACTTTTCAATGCAGCTGCTATGTTTTTTTTACGACAAGCATACCACCCTTATAAACCCAAATGAAATGTGGTTTCACAGAATAGGACTAATGTACAATTTCCATTTATAAATGGCGAGAAAACGCAAAACATGAAATAAGAATATTCTCCCGTATAAGACGATATTTCAATCGTACTAAACGTGACTTTTCGCGGTGTGTACGTTCTCTGTCGCAACACATTGAACATAGTACCATCGATTTTACTATTAAGCAAGTAGGCTTTGTAATGATTTTAACATCTTCATCACTGTTCTTATATTTAATAAATACTGACAATACATATTGATAAAATGTAATGTAATTCTAATGGCAACTAACGATGGAGACTTCGAGATGGAGACCTAAAGACTAACTTTCAAATACGATATAAATTACGCTAATAATTACATGCCGTTATAAAATTTTACAGACAATATTTTAAACAAACAGCATTAACCTTTATTGTTCAAGTGACCACTTAAAGATAAACTTCAAACCTAAAGATATTATTTAAGCATCTTCATTTGATGTTCTAAAGTGCTACGGGCCACGTAATTGATGCTACTAAACGTCAGTCAAAAGTCCGCATTAGTATGTCAAACTCTTCAACTTTTCATGGGATTCAGCAGTTTAAGTATTGTACATGAACTCAATGAATCGTTGAGTATATTCACTACAGTAGCAAGAACCATCAACAACATTCGTAATAACTGTCGCACTTTCAAATACATGTCGCACTTCGTAATAATTGTCGCTCTTTGTAATAAAGTACTCGTACTTTGTAATACGGCTGACGCATGTGCTATTTACCGTCTGTCGCGCCTTGTAATAACGGTTGCCGCAATTTGTATAACAGTTGTCGCACGTTGTAATAACGGTTGTCACACTTTATATTAACCAACCTACGCATTTTAATAGCTGTCTTACGCACATTTTAAACACGGTTGTCACACTTTGTAACTATCTAGCCTTCACCCGCGGTCGGAATAAGGTATTTTGGTATGGTAGTAGTGGCCGAAAGGTGGTTTGGAATTTCGATTCGAAAGATGGCGCCCAAGACATGTGACATGGAGTTCCCATTTTGGAACTCGTTCGAGATATTTACCTTATAAGTCGATTTGGTAAGGATATCTCGTGTCTTTCAAATATTATTGTGCCCATAGACAAACAAGTCGATCCGACAATAAGACGCGGAAAGCTGCGCACAGTATACATAAAAGAAAACTAATCGTTAATATCTTTGTACATGCGTTCCAACATAAGACTAATATTATTATTTGAAGTGTGAAATACAACTACATTTAAAGTGATTAAGCATAAGCTAGCAGCAATACGGTAGTCGGCCCGTGTCACTCACCAACTCTTCTTCCACTAGCCAGCAAACCCGGGCTATTAGCCCTATTCTCCAAACGCCTAGTATGTACATGGCGATTGAAGTGCAGCTACTGATCAGCTATACAAACAAGATCACCGACGGCATGAACCAATTCTGCGTCGAGCTTACTTTTATAGCGTTAACATCACCTGCTATGCAAATTTCATATTTCTGCGACTACGCCTGATAGGCGAAAGCCGTCGAGCGAAGTAGTAGTCTGAGGCGTTATTCGCAATTTGCATATCATACAATTAAAAATAATATTTGTATACAGTTTTAACAGCTAAGTAAGCATTTACAAGTGTATTTATAACGATATTTTATTTTAATGTTAAATGTTAATATATTACCAGTTGATAATTAATTGTTTCACATTTCGTAGATATTTAAAGTGACACCCATATATCGCTGGCTATTAGCAATTATATATGGAAAGAACAAAACGGAAATAGTCACAAACGTGCGTGACAAGACCGACAGACAGACAGACAGACAGACAGACAGACCGACCGACCGACAGACATTTTTGAAAAACTGTTTATAGAGACTCTTTCTGCGTCTAAAAAGACGCAGGTCAAATTAAGCCTCCGGAAAACTTTGTTTACCGTCGGTAATAACTGACATTTGTAATTTTTAATAACCAACATGACGCACTTTGCTATAACTGGCTGTCGTATTTTGTAACAAGGTTTGTCTATTTTTTTAAATAAACTGTCGCACATTAACGGTGGTCGCACAGTAACGGTAGTCACACTTTTTCATAACCTGTCGCGCTTTGTATTAGGCACTGTGCAATAACCGAATATCGTAATTTGTAATAACGGTTGTCGCTCTTTGATTCAACCGACTTTGTAATAATGGTTTTGGTACTTTATTACAATCAACCTTTGTAATAACTGTTTGCAACACTTTGCAATAACGGTTGTGGCACTGGTGATGATGATGACGACGACGAGGAGACAACGGCGATGATGATGATGATGATGATGATGACGTTATTGAAGATTGAAGATGATGAGCATAAAAATGATGATGATGTAGTCTAGGCAATCTAGCTCAAAAAATGGCCCAAAGTGAAACAAATTGCAAACAAAGGTTTTTTTTGTTTTAATTAT